>OX243815.1:36745664-36808164 GCA_945859605.1 Lumbricus rubellus | reverse complement strand
TAGGCCTACAGACCTAAAATGCATAGTTCTTTAAGCGAATTAGGTATATAGTTAATTATTTATCTTAATATGTAATAGATCTATAGCCACATTTAAGTAGGTCTTACTGGGCAGTTGTCTAGACCTCGATATAATTATAGTGTTGAAGTTTATTTAGAACAAGAAGTTCGTTTATGCGCAAAATAGCCTACGTATAGGATTAAGCTTTTGGTTGACTCTGAGGTAGAAATATTTTTTATTGAAGGGTTATTATTAGGCCTATTAGCTATTAATGGTTAGATGCCAACTCATCTTGAACTCCATGCGCATCGCTAGGTCGAAAGATGCACATAGGACTAAGTATAGACCTACAATTGAGTTTTGCGCGCATAGGCCTAGAGGTCAACTATAACTCGTTAAATGCTCTGGCACTTAGGCCTACTTAGGAAACAGCTTGTCCACTATTTTTGTTTACTATCTAGTTTGTACTCATTAAAAAGCACATGCCTATTTCATACACAATGTTTGTCAGTTCAGTCAGTTTTTGATTATTCGTTTTAATAATGTTCTAATTGTATTTATCTTTGACGTCCAAGTCCATCTATCTTAAACATAGGATAGGCCTAGTATAGCCTACTATCCTATGTTCTTCATTGTACGTTCGTGTCATGATGTTACAGAAGACTCCATTAATCGGTAGGGGCTACGATACATTTGTCCAATGCCGGATCTTTGTAACATATCACAGAAACACATTGTAATGCCTTATGTTGCGTTTGAGATGTCAGAACATGTTTCAATATTAAATTAAATTAAAAACTTAAACGGAAATGCGGCATTTCAAAATACTGGACGGAATTATTTCGCAGGCAGCCAACTATTAATATAATAGTCGTTGGCTGCTACGGCTTCAGTCTGGCCACAACAGCAGACTTATAATTATAGCAGACGATCAGTTGACTTTCGTGATAAATCCGACCAAAACGAAATGGCCAATCCAATGAATAACAACTCTGAAACGGGTTTGCCATTTAACATCGGGAGCTGGAAAGGCAATCCAATACAGTTCCATAACTGATGTCGATATTGCGATCTTAGATTTATATTGCAACCCATTGCTTTGGACGCAATCGCTTATAAATGTAGCACAGCGTTTTCCATCAAGAATATATTGACAGTTGCAATTGTCGACTCTGCGCCACAGATAATACATACATCAATCTGCATTCAATGCGTCGCTGATCAGATGCAGTTTGGCTCATCTTTATAATAAATAGAGACTGATGGAATGTAAATTTCATGTGTGTATCTGCATGTATGTCTTAGCCTACTTTAGACAGAAAAACAAACGATTGTAACCAGATAACCAGTGCGTCCAAATTACAACACTCGGTTAGAACAGACAGAGAGACGGAGACGGAGAGAGACGGAGACAGACACAGCTATAGACAGAGACAAAGACAGAGACAAAGACAGGCAGACAGAGACAGTTGAAGAGGCATAGAAACAAGCAACATCCAACGGTGCTGCTCTTCTGCCTAAAGGCTACAGAATTTAGAATAAGAGCACACTCAATGAAAATTAGTCATTCTTTCTGAGGCCAGTGACCAGTTAATTGGTTGGCTACTCGTGAATTTATTGCTATTCTGTTGCGTATAAGGACCCAATCAGAATAAACCGACCAATCCGGATTGATCCTGAAGACCTGTTTAATCGCAGATAAAAGGCTTTTGGCTTCAAAAGACGAACTGAGAATCGAACACTGCCACAGCAGCAAGAGCAGCTATACATGTTGACTTCCCATTGGTGTTCGTTCGCCTGAACACTAAATGGGACAAGAGTGCATTCGCATCGAACTGCATTATTAGTTGTCGTGTACATCTCTAGCCTCATCCGTCAGTCGCGTCTCTCGGGTCGTGAAATATGCATGAGAGACCAAGTGTCTGCAAGCGACCGAGGGAGGGAGGCACACACCCCTCCCACCACCACCACCACCCTGCCATCCACAGATGCTGCCCCCTTGCCCAGCCAATATTTTTGTAGCGCTGCTGAGCCTCTAATTACGAACGGAATTACTGTCGCCATTGTTTCGTTCAGGAATTGAGGAGAGGATGATTGTTCGCTGAAACATTCTATTGATTTATCATCCACCATCATCATCATCGTGTAGGCCTATAGCGTTGTGTGATGTGTGAGCTACTTGGATGCTTAGAACGGGAGAACAGACCAATTACGCTAAGGGCATTTAGGTGAATTGATCGCTTAATGGATAGAGCGATGGAAAAAAGTAGAGGAGGAATGGAGAGAAGAGACGAGTAATGGATGAAAAGAGAGAAATGTTACCGGTGTTGAGGCAAGGAAAGAAAAGAATGTTGACATCATAATTTATGGCATGGACAACAGCTCCAGGGTTAAAATTGCTTATTATTACCTGACACCTGAGGGATTTTAGATTAAGCTTATAGGCTATTCCTCGGGTACAAATATAGACCTAGTAATAATAATAAAAATTATTATTATTATTATAGAAATAATAATAATGATAATAATAATAATTGCAGTAGTAGGAGTAATAATATTAAATGTAAAATCATGAATGGATGATATTTACTTGCTCTTCTTCTTCGTCGGCATTACCTGTAGCGTCGTCATCATTAGTAGCTGCAGGGCAGACAGCTGCATCATCATCATCGTCGTCGTCATCATCATCATCATCATCATCATCATCATAGTCGTCATCATCATCATCATCATCATCATCGTCGTCGTCTTCCTCATCATCATCGTCGTCGTCGTCATCATCATCATCGTCGTCGTCGTCGTTGTCGTTGTCCTAATTCTATCCCATGTGTAAAAGCATCGTTGCATCAGCATCAGCGGTTGCATCAGCTGCCAGTTTTCCGATTTCCGGTTGCTGCACATGGTCGATGGCAATGGCCATATGTCGACTACATAATTAAACAACGATTCTGACCAGAAGCAGAAGAGACCCTGGCGCCATCCACGTGACCCTTCCTCTCATCCCCCCTTCCCTACATTCACCAATCCAATACATTCACCAATCCCACTGACCTCTGCGGCACACAACCATTACACGCGACAACGACCAAATCGTACGGAGTGCGCTAAGATTTAGCATCATGACGAATCCATAACTGATTATGTAGGCCCCCTAGGTCTAGGCATTTTCTTTTCAGCATGGCATAATATAATTTTATTCTTAAATATGAATATTAGACCTATTTTCACGAGTTGCAAATGTTTTATTTTCACAATGAATCAAATTTCCTTTTCTGTTTCCGCTCCCTTCTCTTGCTTCCCTCTCTTCCCTTCCTTCTCCCAATTTTCCGTCGCTATTATTGATCTGTCTGGTGTTGCAGGGGACCTAGGGCCAATCGAGTCTCCATCGACGGCCGTGCACGAGGCAGACACGGAGGCGGGGGAGGCTGGACCGGTCAGCGCCTCCTCTTCATCACCACCCCCGTCTGCTGCTGCCTCCGCCAGTGAGTCATCAATCAATTGGTCGGCTATGAATAACGAAGAGGAACATCGAGCGACGACGACGACTACGATGATGACGACGACTACGACTACGACGGGGTCAGTAGATACCAGCGCACTCGTCATCGCATTAGTCTGCGTCACAGTTGTAATACGACGACGACAACACAGGAAACAAAGACACTTGTGGGACACCACACCACTGGTGACACCAGCTTCATCGGAAACAATAAAAGCAAAAATTATACAGACTTAGATCCATATGAGTCGATGCATTAGTCATCCTTTGGGAGTCATAACTTTTAGAGAAATCACAGCTACATGTAGGATCCGCCTACATGCTAATGCAAGAATCATAGACGTCTATACAACATAATTATTAATAAAGCTGAATCATAGTGAATAGCCGCCAGTGTCTTTTAGGCCTGTACAAGTTTACGGTATCAACGAAACAAGTGCACATACATACATACACCCATACACTTGCATGTGTAATATACACACAATGCACACATGGACATGCAGTACATGTACTTAATATGAATAATAATTATTATGATGTTGGTGTTATTCAAATCAGAATGGAGATGGATGAAGAGAGATCGATCATTGCAGAAGAGGATGACGAAGACCGCATCGTTGCCGAAGGTTGTGACCTTGACTGTGTCACCAAAGACCCTGACCTCATTCCAAGTCAGAAGCACTCCGTCTGGTTCCCTGACGTCACGAGAGATGAAGATGACGAGGTCCTTCGTGGGCCGGAAGTGGTTGGAGAAGATCTCATGACTGGAAGTGAAGAGGATTCTGGGTATTCTCAGGTGAGATCAGAGGAAGAGAAGACGAAAGGAGAAGAACCGTTGAGCATTGAAGGAGACGAAGGAGAAGAAGGAGGAAAAGGAGAGTGGCAGAATGAAGTAGACACTGACCTGAGGAGACCAGACGTTGAGGGAAGCGCAGCGAAGGTGGATCGGGAAGAAGATGATGGAAGAGGAGGAGGATGTGATGAGGATCAACCGATGTCCTCTTCATCCTCAGCAATCGATGGAAATGTCAGCTGGAGATACTTCGGCGATGACCGGATCCACAGCGAGACGGAGAAGGAGGAGGAGGTGGAGGAGGATAAGAAGGAGGTCCGTGGACCGGAAGTAGCCACAGAAGACGATGACCTTAAGAAGGTCATCGAAGTGGAAGAATGTTCACCACGCGAGGAGAAGAACGAGCGAACAAAAAAGGACGACGATGAGATTCTGGTGGACTTTGGAGAAGTGAAAGCTATTGTTGTTGACGTACCTCCATTGTCTTCGCAAGGTTTCCGAGACGAAGTGAGCAACGAAGGAGAAGAAAAGATGGGAGAAGAGACGGAGGAGGAGAACAGACATGGAAAAGCTGCTGCTGCAAGTGTCGATGCAGAATCGTGCGAAGAACAAAGTCTGGTGAACTTAGATGCAACAACTGCTGGAGATGAAATAATGAATGGAAGTCACTCAGCCAACCATGTTAACACAGAAAGTAGTCACGTGGTTGCGGATAAGCCTGGCGGCGTTCCTTCTGCACCAACCACTTTCGAGGCCAGCGATCTGGTGCTTGAGGAGGAATTGGATGAGGAGGAGAAAGCGTTTGTCAAGGAGCAGGAAGCAAAGTACTGGGAAGAACACGCTCGTTTGATGACGTCTTCAGCAGACGAGAAGAACAAGAACACGTTGATTGGTCACGAAGAAGAAGAAGAAGTGACAGAGTCGAGTTCCGATGTAAAGCCAGCGCAGAATGGAGGAGGATCTGCTGCTCAGCTGAAGATCTACCCATCGCAAGTGAGGAAGACGAACAACTTTCTGTCCGAAGAATCGCAGAAGAGACAGGACATCGATGCCAGCAGAGCATCGAACGACGATGACATCCTGTCACCAGAGGGCGAGAATGAAAACGAAGAGGAAGAGAAGGATCTTCCGGAGCAAGGTTCCGTCAAGTCTCTGCTCGCTCAGTGGAGACAAATGGAGCAGGCGAAGAAGCAGCAGCAGCAGTCAACAGATGCGAAGGATGACCATGAGCATCATCAGCATCAGCAGCATCAGAGACCTCGGCGACCGATCACTTCCGGATGGAGTCAGGCGACACCGGAAGACGACGACGAGATTCAACCGACGAGATCTCGCGTACGCGACGAGATTCTTCGCATGCGATCTCAGTCATGTGACCCGATGTCCGACCGGAAGACGAATCGCCTGTCGCCCAACGATGACGATGTTCCGTCGGTTGGTAGGAGGGTTGGAAGGGGACGATCGAGGATGGGGGACGACGGAGAGGGAGAGGGAGGAGAGGGAGACGAGGGAGCAGAACAATCGGCTGAACACTACAGGTCTCAGCCGTCGCTGACAAAAGCCATTCTGGCCAAGTTCGAAAACCTTGATCTACAAGCGGCTAGCTCAGCTATCAAACCCAAGTCTAACAAGGTAATATTTATTTATTCTCATTAAGATAACTATTAATCTATTATCAGCATATTATTAAAAACAGGACCAGGGGCGTTTGCATGTGCCACCAGATGAATGTGATCCAAATGTCGGATTCTTGATGCTTTTTAAATTCAAACTTTGTGGCGTTTAGCTAAGACGGCTAATTCTACACGTAGCCTGTACCTTTTCCTTGCGCAATCTGCATCTGTGATCCATGTGGGCTACAGAGGGGTTATTGAACCGTCGTTATTTTAGGGAATGTTAACTTGGGCTACGGTAACTCGCGTTACTGTTAAAAACCGACTATTCTTATCAAAATATGGCATAAACGCATTCAATGCCCCTCCAACTAGATTGACATAATTATCAGCAAAATATTTAATGAATCTGAATTTATTAGTGTCTCCTACCAATCGGATTGTAAATCATATAGAACATTGACTCATTTGAATGTGAATAATTATATCTACTTTTATGTGAGGAAAATAGCAACGTAAATTTCAATTTTAAATGAGATGATGTTATATGCTGCAACGTCGCATTCATTATGTGACTCGATGTTGACCAGCACTCCATTAAAATTTTAGTAAAAGTAAATTTGTGTCACTTTTAACGCTACTGATTGCACGTCATCTATCCAATAGAATGAATCTTACGTTATGAGGTGCAGAAAACTGCTGCCGGTTACATGACTATTCTAATAAACTGCGACGAGTAGTAGACTTAATATAGGCCTATCTATACCTATCTAGGCCTATTGATTACATTAGATCGCTGGAAACTAAAAGCAGGGTTATCGCTGAACATAGAGCAAGACATAAGCCTACATGATTACAATATAGAGCCATTATCTATATGTAGGTTCAAACACAGACTTAGGACAATCGAAGATTTATTAAATGAATTAAAATTTTGCTTCCAATTCTTTTTGTTTAGAATTTCAAATGGCAAGTGAAGGAGACGACAAGATTCTGTCGTCCTGGGTTTGTGCCTCGATCCGGTCGCTAGACGTCATCAGTCGTAGCCTACGCTACTGTACATGTATGCCTCTCTATCTCAGCTGCAATGGATGCAGACGACGATCGCCTAACGATCCAAAGACAAATAATGTGTTCTCATCAACGTATTCTCGACATCGCTACTTCAGATGCTTTTAGCCTTTTCTTGTTTTATTTACATTACTTTACTTTTTACATTTTGCTTTTTTACGACATTTACAATTAAGTATACCTCGTAACTATATATAATATACATAATACATGTATGTGTTGCCAATATATCAAACAACTCTCTTAGGAGTTACTGCTGACACTTCAGAGTCCAGACGATAGCGTGCATATCGTGATTCATTGCCGGGTAAATTTAAAAAAAACTGGCAAGGCTTTCATCCATAGATTAGCATTTCTGCTAATCAGACAAAGTGTTGACAGCGATAGCAGTGTCACTTTTCGTTGTCACCAGACAAGTGATGCGTGTTTGGCCAACAGAAGGATGAAGGCAATTTCTGTAGGCTACGTTTATAGCCGTTGATTATTATTATAATTGTGTGAGTCATAAGACTTCTGTTTTAACATGAGAGGCCTGTTACAGTACGTTTCGATAGAAAAGAAATTGGTCGGATTAAAATCTCTTGGTGCTGTGTCGTACATTGTAAGATTCTTTGATAACTTAATTCAGCCAACAGATAGATTATTTAATGGTCAGTTAAGGTAGAGAATAGATAAAGCGCTTTATCTATTCTGTGGTTAAGGTTAGGTGTGCTTCCCCCAACCCTCCCCCAACCCCACACCAACTAGGCCTAAGCTAGCACAAGATTTAGATGAGAGAAGTGAAACAGAGATTAAAATCATTCTGGCCTCGTGAAAATTGTTGACATGCTACATCACAAAAATTGGTATACATATACGTATAAGTGCAAGTGTATCAAAATATATATTTATATATAGCCTATAATATAGGCATACATAAAGGATTTTAAACTTGACTAAAGTGTTCTGGCCCTAGCAAGTCACAACCGTGGGCGCCCGTAGGCCCTACATGGGGAAAAAGATGCCAAAAATTGGCGCATAGATCTATTTGTAAACTACTAGGCTACTAGACATACTTTTTGGTTTTTAACAAATTCATTTGCACTGAAGCAATAATAATACTAACAATGCACAAATTGAAACACAGAATTTTACGTTTAGAAACCTCCTTGAAAATTCTACATGCTCTTAATTTCGTGATTTACTTTTTTTTAAACTATTGCTGAAATATTTATTATGACCACTGTGTTTTGCCCCTCCTCCAAAACTATATCTGTGGGCGCCATTGCTCGCGACACACTTTATCGGGCAATCCTCATGTCTAAGTATTCCTTGTTGTTTATAGGATATTCATAGAGACCTCTATGGAACAACAATGTGATGATAGGTCACAAGGATGAATTTGCGCTTCACCTGAAAAGTTTCCTTGTTTTAGAGCAGCTCATAACAATGCAATTCTTATCTTGGTCTCTCAAATTCTTCTCATTTCAATCGGGGACGACCTAAACAAAGTCCTCAGTCAACATCTCTAGCTCTTTCTCTGTCTCTTTCCTTGTCTTTTTCTCTGTCCCATTCTCTGTCCCTTTGTCTGTCTCCTTCCCTGTCTCTGGCAACCGGATTTCTAACCATCATTTCATTTATCTAGACAACCCTTTCGACGTGACGCAGCGCTCGTAAATAAGCTGGTAGAAGGTGCTTATAATCTTCAGTTGTGCTTCATAATCAATTTGTAGTTTAGAATTATGCAGGTGATCAGTTTCTTTTCTTTGAGAATGTGACGAACCATCGATATAAGCACCCCAACCTCTCAGCGAGTAGGCCAGCTAAGAGTAATAGTCAGGCTGGTCGCTTATAGCAGGAAAGGTTTGAAACGATTGGCACAACATAGAT
Source organism: Lumbricus rubellus (assembly GCA_945859605.1). NCBI lineage: Eukaryota > Metazoa > Annelida > Clitellata > Crassiclitellata > Lumbricidae > Lumbricus > Lumbricus rubellus. Next base: position 36,799,316 of record OX243815.1, on the reverse strand, counting down.
TTGCCATGATGAGAGCCATCGGCAGAAAGTGCCTTCCTCCTTCCATCTTAATATCAAGTCTCATGGCATCCTGCATGGTAGGCCTACCGTAGATAACGGCCTGCTGAAAGTTGCTATTGCCAACCAGTAGATGGAGACTCAGGTCACCATGCAGTGTCTTTTGTAGTCACATAGACTATGAGGACTCTGAGTAGAGCTTGAAGAGGCGCTATATAAATTTGTGTGATTGAAGCTACACTAATCAAGAAGAACTTGAGCCATTGCTCCGCATGCCATTGATGTTGGACGATGATGATATAAAGTGAGTGGATGCACTGTATGGTGTCGCATAAGATATATTACTGAAATGCCAATAGTTACAGAACCGTCTTGTTACTTATTTTTATTAGAACGTATGACGATTAACAGTTGTTACAAATTATTAGCAGTTGGAACATTCGGCAGCAAACGGGCCTCTGTTGTAACCTTAATTAACTTGGTTTCATTTGTCATTGTTTTAATGTTCTTCAAATGAACCACTGATAACGACGACGATAACAACGACGATGATAACAACGACGACGATGATGTCGTCCTGATGCGTCATGAAATGTCAGAAATCGTGACGAAATCTCATCTTTCGAAGTGCACAACATAGTCATCAGTGACGTCATCTTTCGTAGTGCACAACATAGTCATCAGTGACGTCATCTTTCGAAGTGCACAACATAGTCATCAGTGACGTCGTCGTCACGGTCGTCAAACACAGCTTCATGAAGTTGGTTGTCATCTTCGCTGAACAGCAAGACCTCGACCTCTGAGTTAAAGACGACCTTCTGCATTCTCCTCGATTTCTCTCTGTATTGGTTAAGGATGGGTCGAAGTTCGAGAGCTTCCTCACCCACGTGTTCCCATTCGAAGTCGACCATTCCGAGAGATGGCGAGGAAGCGACTCGCGGTGGAGACGTGTGCAGCAGCTTTCCCATCAGCACTGGACTGGAGATGGTCGGCAGTGCAGGATTCGGAACGAAGATGTACGATTCGTTGAGATGCTTTCCAGGTTGATCGCTGAGAGGAACGACGGACAGCGTAGTCGTCTTGTGCTCCATCGAATCGTCATGTTTATCGTCTTGCATCTCTGTCGGTTGCCCATAGTTACCGGACGCCGCCATCTTATCTCTGCGCGTGGGTTGCGTTGGTCGATAGTTTTGAGATTTGGACGATGAGATTTGAATCGGTGTTACGACGACATTGCTTGCATTTCCAGTCTTCAACGAACTCGTGTTCGGTGAAAGTGATTTGACGGAAGATCGGTCGTTGAATCCTGAAACTATTCCGTTTTTATCGGAATTAATCGCTGGCTTTTTATCGGGTACACTGAGGGTAGACACTGTTACACGGGAATGTGTAGGTGACCTGCTGTCAGCCAACTTATACGTTGGCTCAATGGCTCTAGTAACTTCCTGCTTTGAGGTCCTTGGTGTAGCAGGTCTGTGTCTATCTAATTGCTTTTCGTGTGTTAAAAGCTGTTTATCCAGTTGTTTGACGTCTGTCGCTTCTGGACGATTGGGTTTGTTTGGGTGGCTTGATGGAGGAAATGGTCTAACTTCTGGTTTACTATTTACTACCGAGGGAGATTGATAGGAAGATCTGCTTGGCTGGCTTATTGGGGAAGATTTCTGTTCTGCTTTGCCACTTGTAGAATCATAGTTATCGTTACTGACTCGATTGCTATTACCATTGTCCATTAACGACGAACTAGGATGACTGTTTCTGCTGCCTTGTCTGCTTGTCATCTCTGCAGAGTTCTCTGGTAGCACTGTTCGTAATAATAAATGTCTAGTCTCTGGTTGTTTCTGGTGCATTTGCATCGCTTTGTCTGGTGGAGGAAGCTGAGATTCGGACGATTTGAAAGCAGGTCTGCTTCTCTCTATTGATGGTTTGTTGATGACCTTTCTGTTCAGACTTGTGTTGATCGCAGTCTGATCTTTTAATGTCGTGTAAGATCTGTCAGACTTTTCAACTGGTGCTATAGATGGAAAGGTGGCGCCCTTATCAGTCAACAACTGCTCGTGATTTAGAGCTTTCGCTGGATTTATTCCTCCGGATCCCTCAACTGCAGACGAATGGAATCGAGTCGATGTCGTTTTTCGTCTGACTTCAACCGGACTTTTGCTAAGTGTTAGAGTCACCCTTACCACATTTTTATCAGCTGCGTTAGCATGGATGTTAGGTAGTGGAGCTCTGTACAGAAGACGTTCATTGACCGGTTTAATGACCAAAGTGTTCTCTGCTTCAGGAGTCGTCTGGCTAGGCGCACTGGAGGGAGGAGGGGAAGAGTCTTCTTGTTCATTGCGATTGCTTTCGTTTTCTATTATCTTGTCCGTTTCAGGCTGAACTGATCGCGTTTGTGCGACTGAGATTTCAGGGAAAATTGATTCTGACTTGAGCTTCTCCTGCAATGTTTGCGAATTGTGAGGGTACTTGGGCTTAGATTCAGTCGGATCAACTGGAATGTGATCGAAGAATTTAGGCGGAAAACGTGAGTCTGGATGTTTGACCTTGCGCTTGCCCTTGGAACTTGTTTTAGGTAGGACAGTTCCAGTCAGCGCTTGGCCACCACTTGTACCCATCATCCTTGAATCCTCGTTCCGATCAGCATCCTTCAAATCCACTTGCTTTGTCTGAGGCTTACTCGTGCCAGCTGCTGGCGAAGGAGTCGCAGAAGTAGCTTCCAATGGTTCTTTTATCTGACTTAGAGTATTTTCGCTTGACAAAGAACTTGATTTATCGGATAGAACTTGTTGTTTGGAATCTGAAACGTGACTGTTGCTAATGTGATTGGATGAAGTAGGTTGCTTTAAAGCAGGTTGCAGACGACTCTTACCATCATCATCACTTGATGGGATGACTTGCTTTGAAAGGTGATTTTCTACGACGTCACTGGAGGAAACGGGTTTTTTAGAGTCAGAAAGGGGACTTTGAACAGCAACACTGGAGAGAAGTTGTTGTTTTGGATCTGAAAGAGGTCTTTGACTAGCATCAATGGTTACAGTTGGTTTTGTACAAGGTGGCAGGTCTTTGTGACTAGCATCAATGGTTACAGTTGGTTTTGTACAAGGTGGCAGGTCTTTGTGACTAGCATCAATGGTTACAGTTGGTTTTGTACAAGGTGGCAGGTCTTTGTGACTAGCATCAATGGTTACAGTTGGTTTTGTACAAGGTGGTAGGTCTTTGTGACTAGCATCAATAGTTACAGTTGGTTTTGTACAAGGTGGCAGGTCTTTGTGACTAGCATCAATGGTTACAGTTGGTTTTGTACGAGGTGGCAGGTATTTGTGACTAGCATCAATGGTTACAGTTGGTTTTGTACAAGGTGGCAGGTCTTTTTGACTAGCATCAATGGTTACAGTTGGTTTTGTAGAAAGTGGCAGGTCTTTGTGACTAGCATCAATGACTACAGTTGGTCCTGTAGAAGATGGCAGGTCTTTATGGCCAGTTGACGTTGGGTTCTTGGATCCATCAGGGACCCTAGTGTGACCAGCGTCTCTCGGTGAAACCGGTTCTTTAGAGCCTGCAGAAAGACTTTGACTAGTAGAGTCAATGGGTGAAACTTTCTTTTCTGATTCTGCATTCGTGGAATTATCAGCATCTATTTTAGTCTGACCTGTAGGTGAACGGTACTTCAGAGTTTCAGCTGTATATTGATCAGCATGGCCATCGTGTACCGTGTCTTTTGTGGGAGGAGGCGACGCGTTTTGTTGCCCAGGTTTCGTAACATTTGTACTTTGTTGAGAATGTGGCGATTGACTCATCAGAGTCACGTGGTCGTCGTCTGGTTTTGTTATTGTTATGTTTGTCTTCTCCTTTATTTCCTGTTGAGTTTTATCGGCAGGTGTGGCTGGTGGTGGTGTCGACTGAGGTTTCTTTGTGACTGAGATCAAATGATCAGAAGCAGAAGTTGGATGAGTTGTTGGCCCTCGTTCGGCCGACGCAAGTGTTGTGGATTGTTGTGATTTCATCGTCGTCGTCGTCGTCTTTGCATCTTTAACTTTGGACTTTGACGAATCAACGACGACCGGTCGAAACGAAGGCTGACGACTGTCGACTGCATCTTGCAACACAGATGATGGTGATGATGATGCACCTGTTCCGACTGCAACTACTCGTCCCTTACTTGCTTCGTGACGGCGACTCTTGTCCGGCGGCTCATCTATCGCAGCAGCAGCTGAGGTATGCAACTGTTCTTCAGTTTTGTCTAGTTTATCTGTGACTGGTCTGCTGCTGCTGCTGCCTCCTCCGCTTTCCTTCTCTTCTCTTGACCACCTTGTGGATTCCGGTAGCGGGGCTGAGTACTTAAGAGTTTCAGGCACTTCTGGAGCATCCATAAGCACGGATTCTTCCGATGGGAAGAGCTGGAAGAAGTCTTCAAGCGCTGCCGCCAGTTCCTTACCATGGCTGATGATCGTGTACATGTCCGTCGTCTCGCGAAACCGGTAACTCTGCGAGAATGTCTGCAGTGACGAGAGTAGATCTTCCATTGGATGGGTAATCGGATCGGCGTTCTTCAGGTTCTCCATGTTCGCCTTGTTGAAGAGGATCTGCGTCAGGTTGTCTCTGCTCCTGCTGGGGCTGGCGGAGGCAGGAGGAGAAGGAGGAACAGGAGGAGCCGTTGACAGTTGGGGGACGGTGAATGACACGAGCTTCTGTTCAGCGATCACCTTTTGGACGTCCAGTGTAGCTGTTGGAATGGATTAAAACGACGACCACAGAGTAATATTGCATTATTATAGGATAATATCGGTCATGCACGATTAGATACATCTAATGAAACTAAACATATTTTTGTGCCGCATGTAAAGCGCTTAGATCGTAAACAAAGTTTTAGTCTATACCACTTTGAAGAACATTAGACTGTATAGTGTATACTATAGATTTTAGAAAGAGCAATTGACTTAGATCATAGAATAAATGAAAAGTATTACGTGGAATGCAGTAACAATGGCGCAGATTTTAACGAGTGTCGTACTTTAGAGTAATTTTAGACTATGTAAACTATAGCCTAATTAAAAGACTGTAGGCATATAGCTTACAAAACATAAAGAGAATTAGAATGTAGGCCTAATGAAATGTCATCGGATACCGATAGGTGTATTTTGCTTTCATTATTGACAAAATGGCGTCCGATCCCAGATTAGAACTGTCATGGTACGCTGGATAGCATATTTAACTTAATGGTTCCTTTCACTCGCTCTGCAACAATGCAGAAGCGTTCGTTCTCTGTGGTTGGTCCAATTACCTGGAATGGACTTCCCTTGACTATGCCACACCTCCCAAGCTGTTCTCAATTTCACAAACTGTTGAAGACTTTTCGCTTGATCTCGGCCGGGAGAACCTCTGAGTAGTTACCTTGAAGGGGCGCTATATAAATTATGATTGATTGATAACGTATTACGGTATTGAAGAGCTGGGAACGCATAGGTTGGGACGGTGTGCTATGTGTCTTCGACGAACAATAAATCATAGCATTTTAAATAAATCGGGATTATTATAGGCCTACTTATTGTTTGTATGTGCACTTGTTATAGCGCCCCTTCAAGCTCGCTACTCAGAGGCGCTCCCGATGCAGAGCCGACACTGCATCGGAGTTTCACGCCGAAGCGCTGAGCAATTGTGAGTGAAGGACTTGCCCAAGGTCCTTACGCGGGGAGGTGGATTCGAACCTCAGACCTTCCAGCTCCAAGGCAACGACGCCACCACTAGACCACCGCGCCCCACAATGAGAATGAGAACTTATCTTGTTCCTATACATTGTCAGTGCCATGAGCTTAATAATAACTATTGTCACTTACGTTTTCGAGCTTCGGAGAGGTCACAGGTTTTACGCTTTTTTTCAAAGTCGACGGCCGCTTCCATGGCCGCTCTGTCGGTGCCAGGATCGAAGATCGTCTGTCGCCGACTTGGATGTCTCATCGGATCGGGAATGATCGGGATATCGTGAGTTATTATGTCGAATTGCTCGGTCGCCATATCTTCGTAGTTACTTTTTCTGACTAAACATTAAAGAAACAGAATTAAGGTTCAAGAAATTGTCGAAAAAAATCTGAGGTGCATCATGCATGCATGGTTCTGTCAAGACTGGGATAATATATTTATATAGAGTTACTGTGAGGAAGGCTACATGTATGTTGTGTCAAAGATGACTTGCAGAAATCATCTAATCTCTCATCATCTTCTTGCTAATTAATAAAAAGCTTCATAGACATCAGACTGTCAAGAATATTGACTCTGGTTCCAGGTCACACTATCCTTACCTTAGACCTTAGTCCTTCCACGCACTAGTATCGGGCGACACAGCTCCTCCACGTCACTCTGTCCTCCGCAGCTGCCCTGGTGGCCCTGGTGACGTGGAGGAGCCGTCATTCAGCCGTCCTCCAAGTCCTGCGTTCACTCTATGGTCGTTACAAATACAGTCTATTGCCTTACGTATACACTATACAATCCACAGATCCCAGACTCGGTAGGCCTAATACATCATTCAGTCCATTCTGCCTTTCAGACTCTCAGCATGCGAAGACAGCGTATACGAAGAAATTACTGCCCCAACTCCCAAGTAGCAAAAGAGTTAATGCTACATTGTATTTATAGCCTAAGCGGTATCTCTGGGTATATTCTGCACACATACACGAAATTAGGCCTATATAAATAGACCTATATAATTACAATAGGCCTATATATGTTACAGGCAATGTGTAAAATCAGGGATTTCGTAAAATGCCTGAAATTTTTAGGCAATTTGTAAAATCCCCAATTCACTCGGGCACTTTACACAATCCCTGAAAAAAACAGGGATTTTGTAAAATCCCTGAAATCTGAAGCTGAATATTTGACAGATTGCCTGAAACGAAATGACGAACATAACTGAACGTTGCCATCGACTGTTGCGACTCACTTTCCCTTTGAAATATTGAAGTAAGTAAGTAAGTATGGTTATTCTAATATCCAGGTTTATTATATCTATGGTTCTGCGGGCCATAAGTCAGCCTGTCTATTTAATTTTATATCAGTGATTTGTTGTCGCAGCAATTTTAATATGGTAATATTAAAATTGACTATAATGAATTGAAATTTCGAAATTGAAATAATAAATTGAATTTAAATTAAACAATTTCTGTCTATAAGAACCTTTTTGGTGCTCCGACCAAAACTAAATGGATAGCGAACATAATCAGTGCCGGCGCTAGCACCCCCCGCACCCCCCGGCCGGGGGGGGCCTCCGAGTTTGAGGGGCCTCTGAGTTTGAAAGGGGCCTCCAAATTTAGCTGGTCATTATGCCTAATTGTGACTGTATATTTATTAAACTGGCGCATTTACTTGAGGCTCCAGATCCGGTCTGGTGTATGCCTCAACTAACCAAAATGGCACTGCCATACCAGACTTAATGCAAGTATCATACTGATTTTGGGTGTAAGTAAAGCCATTTAAACTAACTCAGGCAGTTTTGTCCACTTTCTCAAACACAACGTTTGTAAATTGTAAATTATTATTAATTGCTAATGGGATGAGACCTCAAAATAAAACCTGCGTGAGGCCCAAACATTAAATCCTGTGTAGGGTCCCACATGTTCTTTGTAGACTACGTGTCTGACCTCAAGTTTGCAAGGGGCCTCAAATGTAGCTGAATACCTTTCATGACTATTCATTGCTGAGACCACGCACAGAATAAATGATGTTTTAATCATACAAAATAATATTTCGCAAACCAATAGAGCAATTGTCCTTCACCCAAAGGGAGACTTGGGGGGTGGACAGGGGCACAGCTCCACAATTTGTGGTTGGAACGGAGTCCTTGTATCTCCAATATTTCAGAAATATTTCATATCGTAAGTACCATCCACTGTCCATCAATAATGATCAATTTTGTTAAAATGACAGCCTATAAATGCTACCATTACAGTCAACTGGCAAATCGGACAAATTTAAAAAATGGAGATGGAACACTCTGAAGTTCTAAGCCACGACTAACAGCATTGAAAAATAAGCAATTTTGTAAAGATGACAGCTTAAAATTCTACCATTACAGTGTGGAAATTCTAAAAAAATACAATTGGGAGGGGACATTATTTTATTGAAGTCTTACACCATGTCTTTCAGCACTTAAATTATGAAATATTTTGCTGATATGACAGCTCAAGGTATGGGGGCGGGGCCCTTTTTTTGGGGGGGGCCTCAGGTACCCTAGCGCCGGCACTGGACATAATATTCAAGAGGTAAAATTTAAGGAACAGTTGCTTGTAATGTACAATGCCGATAAGAAAACAGTGTTGATTCCGAAGGAAACGTACTTCAGTTTGATTGATGAGCTGAAAGAAGCGATGAAAGTTACAGCAACAAAGACCAACAAACAGTACTACATCCTAAAACGGTTAGTAACTTCTGATTACTGTATGACATAGGCGAGAACACAGGACAAAAGGGACTTTCGCCCCAGTACTCCCCAAGGTTCTGGGCCGTATTGACAAACATAATTTTTTTTTTAATTACCTGACCCTACTAAAGTCTGTCTAACTATATAACAATGACATTTCAACAGAACAGGAAGTAGGACTTCGAAGTGCTGTTCAATTTGAATCCAAATGTGGTGGGCAAGGTTTTTTTAAATGCAACTGTTCAGGGACTGGACGCTGCTAGACAAATAGGTGCAAATGTTTCAAAGCAAAGGTCAAATGTAACAGTCGATGTCATTCGAGTACGTCATGTGTAAACAAAAACTGATGTAGCCGTTTAAAAACTGAACTAAAAATGAATTTGGAACTGAACTTAGAAGAAACATTCAGGAGGGGTCTCGACAAGTAATTTTATGTAGTATTAAACTTTTTAAAATGTAAGTGGTAGTGCTGTTAGTATTCGATTTGTTCATTGCAGTTTACAAATTTGAAACGTATTATAGATGACTTTAACTAATTAACTTTGAAAATTAAAAACTAAAATTCGAAAAATTAAATTGAAGTAAACTTAAGTGGCTTGTTTCCATAATAAACAATGATTATGTTCATTTGGGTTTCAGGCAATCTGTCAAATTTTCAGCTTCAGATTTCAGGGATTTTACAAAATCCCTGTTTTTTTCAGGGATTGTGTAAAGTGCCCGAGTGAATTGGGGATTTTACAAATTGCCTAAAAATTTCAGGCATTTTACAAAATCCCTGATTTTACACATTGCCTGTAACATATATATAAATAAATTAATCTCTCATCATCTTCTTGCTAATTAAATGCTTCATAGACATCAGATAGATGGATAAATAATGCGGAAATCATCTGTTCAAGCTACAAGTGACTTTGTTCATTTTTATACTGACCTTTCTTTTCAATTTTCTTCACCTTGTCTCCTAGAACTACCGGGTCCGAGCGGGATTCGGGGACTGGCTTGACGTCGACATCTGAAGCAGACAGTAGCTGATGCTCAGGAGACTTCACTGGCTCCGTTACTGTGAGAATTTCGTGAGCTGATTTCACGACGCCTGGTCTCTGGTCGTCCAGTACATGAGCAGGAAGCATTCCAGCTTCCGTCAGATCAGATGGGTCTCCAGACTTCACTGAACGTTCCGCTGACCCCTCATGTCCTTCCGGACTAACCAACCGGTTTGCAGAATCTGTAACGTTTACGGAAGAACCTTTAAGTGATAATTGCTCATCGGAAGGTCTTTCAAGTTGTTCTTCGGAAGGTCTTTCAAGTTGTTCTTCGGAAGGTCTTTCAAGTTGTTCTTCGGAAGGTCTTTCAAGTTGTTCTTCGGAAGGTCTTTCAAGTTGTTCTTCGGAAGGTCTTTCAAGTTGTTCTTCGGAAGGTCTTTCAAGTTGTTCTTCGGAAGGTCTTTCAAGTTGTTCTTCGGAAGGTCTTTCAAGTTGTTCTTCGGAAGGTCTTTCAAGTTGTTCTGCGGAAGACCTTTCAAGCTGTTCTTTGGAAGACCTTTCAAATGGTAAATTTTCTACAGAAGATTTTTCAGAAGGTGACTCTTCTGAAGAAGAACTTTCTAGAGGAAACCCTTCTACGGAAGAACTTTCTAGAGGAAACCCTTCTACGGAAGAACTTTCTAGAGGAAACCCTTCTACGGAAGAACTTTCTAGAGGAAATCCTTCTACGGAAGAACTTTCCTGAGGAAACCTTTCTACGGAAGAACTTTCCTGAGGAAACCTTTCTACGGAAGAACTTTCTAGAGGAAACCTTTCTACGGAAGAACTTTCCTGAGGAAACCCTTCTACAGAAGAACTTTCCTGAGGAAACCTTTCTACAGAAGAACTTTCCTGAGGAAACCCTTCTACAGAAGAACTTTCAGCTGGTAACTGTTTTACCGGCAATTCTTCTACGGAAGAACTTTCAACCAGTGACTCTCCTGCGGAAGAACTTTCAACCGGCAGACGTGGTGGATAAGAAGCAGTTTCAAGTGGTAGCTGTTGTTTGAAAGGAGGCATGTCACCCGATGACTCATGCCGCTTGAGAGGAGGTGTCTTTCGGTGGGAGGATTGCTTTGATGATCTCTTTCTTTCAAACTCACTTTTCGGCGGCATCCACTCCGAATCTTCCCAATCGCCAGAAGTACCAATGAAATCATCGCAGTCAAAATTGCTCATGTCTAATCTGCAACTGTCACTTTCTAATCCCCACATCTGACAGCAGTCATCTGCGCATTCAAACCTCCGTTTCGGAATGTCAGCATAGCATGCAGCAATATTATTTCTCGTGTCGTGATATTCACTTGATGAGCATCTTGGAAATAATTCTCCTATCAAAGACTTGCCATGTCGTCGTCCTCTTCGCTCGGTGCAATTACAATGCATTTCGTTTATATCCGTTTCGCACTGTAGTCCACCATGTCCCGTGTATTCTTTGCCGAGGAATCTGTCCATCCTGTCGTCGAAGTCAGACAAATAATCGAAATATCTTGCATCAAACGACGAAGCGTGTGTGTCCGATAAGTCGTTGCTACAGTCGTTGTGCAATTCAATGAAGTTCGGACATTTCTCGAAGTCGTCGACATCATCACTGAACGAAGGAGTACACGCTGCTGCTGCAGTGAAAAGCTTTTCCTCTTTCCTTCCATCTCCATCCTCATCCGCACGAAACAACTTCTCCTCCTCCTCATCTTTGTCCATCCTGCCTCCTCGAATTCGTTTCGTGAACGACCGGCCAAAGACAGGTTCAAGGTCAAGACCCTCATCGTATCGAGATGAAACACCAAACACGTAATCATCTTTGTCGTTGTCGTTCAGATCTTCGCTGAACATCGACTTCAGACTTGTTTGCGTAGGAACAGACCTGACAGAACAGTCGGAAATATTATCTTCGTGATCTTCATCGTAAAACGAAGGAGACGACTTAAACCGTCTTGCTGAAGACATTCGCTCCACCCTCCTTCTTCGTTTCTCAATTAGAACACAATCTCGCCGCCTGATGGCGTCATCGTTGTCGGTCAATCCTCCACGCTGTCGTCGTCTCATCATCGTCTTCATCATCGTCGTCGTTGTTGTTGGTGTCGTGTTTGCAAACCGAATCTCTCTATCCGATGAAAACGTTACGCTGTTGCAAACCCAGGTCTCGCAAAATGTGCCGCCATTATAATACATATCACTCTGATTACTTTCAACAGCTCTCTCTTGCCGGGTCCACAGCTTGCTTCTTCTTCTGTGAGCACGATCATCATCATAATCATATCCTGCTCTCGCCTCATTTTCGTACTCATCGACATACTCCTCCTCCTCCTCCTCCTCCTCCTTCTCAAAGTCTTCGTGTAGATACTTCCAAGATGAGCACTGAGAAGGCGGCTGAAATTTTAGTAATTATTATATTATGCAAACCATAAATTCAGAACTGTTAGCCGTTTCACCGTCAATTTTCAATTCGATCAATCAATTAAAATGGTTTATTAATTATACAATCAAATCAAATAGTATCTGCCTCAGTCCTTTCATCTCGACTCCATTTATCCTGCTTTGGCTCCCTATCCCGCAGCGGATTGAATATCGGGTGGCTGCTTTGATGTTGCGCGACCTCCTAGATGCTACTTCTGTAGGCCTATAATATTATATGCAAGAGCTAGAGCTGTGAGTCTAAATGTACAGAGGTGTCATGCTCCACGCTCCTCCACTCGGCGAACTCCTTATTTCCCGACTGCACAAACTAACTGCTCTTAGACTGCACGGCGTTTTATCTCTTATTGGTCCATGGTATGGAATGGGCTTCCACTCTCCGTAACACTTATGCCTAGGGTTTTCCCAGATGCATTTTATCGCGACCTTAAAACGGTTCTTATCAGATGAGGTTGGGTCGGTGGCGCTCCTGAGTAGTAACCCTGTAGAGGCCACTATGTAAATCCCCATAGTGAATTAATTAATGAATAGTCTATATATATATATGGGGCAAAGGAGATTCTAAAGCCTGAGAAAGAGATTATTCTTAAGTCACAGTTCAAATTGTGCACCTGAAGTTTGTAATTTTATTATTGATTGTGAGAGCGGATTATTTATATAGGCTACTTGAACCAAAAATAACCACTTCGACGTTTTTGTGGCTCAAGGGATTCTTTAGAAGTTTAGTGTATACCAGCACGCTTCCTACTCAAACTATAAAAAATAAAATAGATTCAGTTGCTTTCTAAACTTAGAATTCGGTGATATAATTGACTTACCGCAATTTCTTCCATAACTGTTTTCGTTTTTCTAGTGACTGTGCTTCCCTCAAAGTAAACGACATCAGCCAACGTGTCGTTGGAGTCCTTACTCAATCCACCTTTTGATTCGCTGCATTGATCAATCATCAGTGGATCTTCTTGTGACAATTCAGAGAGGCACGAGTGGAAAGAGGAAGTCGCACTGATTCTCGAATCACCAAGTGCAATATCTTCAACAACATCCGTTTCAACGATGCTCAGATCTTTGTCACGTGACGTCTGGACTGTGGAGGGGGACGATGGGCCGTCATCTTTCTTATCCTCCTCTTCTTCTTCTTCTTCGTCTGGAAATTGCACGGATTCTTTGGAAGTAGTTGACTGAGAGGAAGATGGGAAATCTTGGAATCCATCATCGTCGTCACAGCACTCGTCCTGCTCTGGCGCTGACTGTTCTCGCCAGGTATATAACAGTTCATCTGAACAAGGGTTCTCTGTATCACGGAGGAAGGACGTAGGCTGTGCCTGTCTGGATCCATGCGACAAATATCCGGGGTCTTCTACGTCAGGTGTAAGTGGTGGGTCCTTGCATGCGGGTGTATTGAGTATGACGTCAGGTGCGAGTGACGCTGCCTGCAGGGTATCCGGTGTATCAACGCATTCATCATCTTCTATTGATACTGTCTGGTGGAAGAGGGGTGGAACGTTACCACAATCTGCTTCGATCGATGTAGCTTCAAGCTGCTGCTGTTGTTGCTGTTGCTGCTGTTGTTGCTGCTGCTGCTGTTGCTGCTGCTGTTGCTGCTGTTGCTGCTGATCAATTGAACATCTTCTTCTATCTGAGATGACCGACGATGTCTCGCTTCGATCTGCTTCCATTTCGTTGCACATCAACGGGGAAGAGAGTTCATCGCACGATGGAGATTCAACATCGCAAGGATGTGAAATGTGTTGAGATACGTCGTACGTTCGCACGTTCACAGATCTCTCAACCGATGACGGATGCTGTGGCGCTGACTCAACTCGAGCAACGAAAGATGGTTTGGGTAGAAAGACGTGGCATGGAAGTGACGAAGACTCCCACTGCTTTCTGTACTGCTTCCTCTTCACCTTATGTTCATCAGTGTTTGCAGCTGCAGTGTAGAAATCACAGACTTTCGTTGATGGCTGCATGTTGTCTTCTATGCAAACGTCGTAGACATCCCATGTCGGAGATGTGCTATGAGTTGTTACAAATCGAATGGACTCGGCTTCTTCAACAGCCGAACATGTTGGTCGAGAGACTTTTCTTGACCGTTCTAATTGTTCCTTCAAACTGACACGGTGGCCACTGTTCGATGTTTTGCGCTCTGCTTTCTCATCAATTGCATCCTTGATGCTCGATGTTTTTCTGCTAACTGAAGACGATTTCAATCTAACTGGCGATTGTGTGTCGGCGTTTGATTGGCTTTCAGGTGACGAGTTCTGCTCTTCGCGTTCAGATCTGCTTTCGACGCTTTCAGAGATTTCCATTTCATTATTTTCAGATGTAGATCCACCCAAACTTGTTGATGTTGATGATTTGTCTTCAGTATTGTTTTGGCACAAGTCACTGGACTTTTCTGTGGATTGTTGAAGTTCATTGTCCGAGTGTTCTTGTTCTTCATTTGACGCGTGTTCTTGTTCTTCATTTGACGCTGGTTCTTGTTCTTCGTTTGACGCCGGTTCTTTGCTTGGTTGTTCTTTGCTCGGTTGTTCTTTCCTATTTTCTTGTGGTATCATATTCGTGCGTCTGCTGAAACTTTCCCGGCTGATGCGTGTCTTAGTTTCATTGCTTTTGGATTTGCCTAAGCTTTCACGTCTTCCGGAAAGTTCTGAACTTATGGATCCACTTTTCTTTTCTTTCTTCTTAAAATCTGCATTAATTTTGGATTTGTTCAAACTTTCTCGTCGTTCAGAATCTTTCGTAATTACAGATTTCTTTTCCTGTTTTGCTCCACCATTCACATTTCGGGATTTGCTCAAACTCTCTATTTTTCTGGATGGTTCCGGCGCTACAAGTCCGGTTTTCTTCTCCTTCTTGTTGTGACCTTCATTACTTTCGGATTTGCTCAAACTGTTCAGTCCTTTGGAATACTCTCCTTTCTGCTTTCTCGACACCGTTCTCTTTTCACTTTTGTCTGCGACTTGAATTTTTGGCTTTATTTTTTCAGACTCTTTATATTTTTCAGGTTTCTCTTCCTGTTTTGTTTTTGAATCCTCGTTGTTTTGATTCGCATTAACACTTTGACTTTTTTTCAAAACTGGTCCGCTTAACGAGAGACGTCGACCTACGACTGAATCTCTGCTATTTATAGTTTCTGTGCCTTTTCCTGTTCTACTCAAACGTTGCTGCTGCTGGCCAGAAGGTTCTTGATCTTTCTTGGTCAGGTTTTGATGTGATGACTGATTCGTCCGATCATTCTTTGTCAACTCCCGATTTGGTCGTCTCAGTATCAGGCTTCGTGGGTCTTTTCGTTCGTTTTGCTGAGGTGCTTCTTTATCTTTTGCCATAGCTGAACTTCCATGCTTCTTCGGTATTGATTGATCTTTCAATGCTTTTCCAATAATAACTTGCTTTCGTTTACTGTCAGCGTCATCCGATTTCTGCAAACTTCGACGCCTCGTGTTTGGTTCCTCATGATCATCGTTTTGCGGCGTTCGTTGCGTTTCGTTGGTTTGACAATCTTCCGTTGTTTCTGATCTATTATTATTAGTCTGACTTCTTTGCTTCTTCGTATCCTTCATTTTCGATGTCTGCAGCATGTGGATCTTAACATTCCGACGTAGTGATCGCACTCTATGATTCCCTTCCTCGGTATTTTTTAAGCTGTTCTTGTTTCTGTCAGTTTATTCGTTGCATACGTCGTTTGATTTAGTTGCTTCGATGAACGGCGACCTTTCTTCTTAACTATTCGTTTGAGATATTATTATTTATCTAAATATTTAACTCATGAATATCATGAATGAATTTTTTATTCTTTTGTTGAACTGTTTGGTCATCTGATGAGAAGAAAGGTTCAGTTTTCGTGAAGTGCGATTTTGTTATTCATACGCAGAGTAGGCTATTTGGTTGACTTGGTCGAACAGTCAATTTGTCGTCAGTCTCAGCTTTGTTCGCAGTCTGACCAACAATCGACCGAGATTGACTCATCTTGTGTATTATTGCCATTGAAACTACAGAAAAGATCATTTGCTAGGTAAGCAAGTAAGTATGCAAGTAAATGACCTCAATTTGCATTGACAAGCTTACATACAGAATTTGTAAATATGAAAAGAGATAATGCAAAAGTGCTGCATCCTTGGCTGCCCATGGCTGTTTTTAAGGAATTTTGGAACTGCGCAACTACTTCTTTCATTTCCCATCCTCCATGGTAAATTAGGCCTACTTCCAATCGGAGGACAATAACCTTTTTGCTACTTCTAACTATACAGAAGTGCTACTACAATTGTACAAATCCATTTAGAACTGCACATTTTGTGGACAACTGCACGCTAAAAAAGCCCTGTGACTGCCTGTGGCTAAACGGATTTCATATCGGATCGCTGTTCTGTTAATTACCGCCGCATCCTTGGTTACGCACCATCTTACCTGCATGTGCCGTCCAGTGTCCGACGGTGATGTGCGTATCTTTGGGCTGACGAAATCAGCTCTAACCAGCCTTCACGACGCCTAACCTGACCCTAACCGACACTCGCAGTCCCCGACACTGCAATAATTATGCCTTGACTGACCGACTGATTGACTGACTGGTTGACTGACTCGCTGGCTGGCTGACTGAATGACTGATTGACTGACTGACTGACCGACCGACCGACTGACTGACTGATTGACCAGACGACAGCCTAACTAAAAGCAGTAACAATCGGAACATTAAATAGAATAATGCTTACTAGAGGACGATCAGTATACGGATATTCTGACATGCATATTGGATCTATTCGTCCAGAACTAAGATGGCTAACGACACAACCGATCAGCAGGTCTTGAAGAGAGAGAGAGAGACCATGGAGGCCACCTCATGGATCGGGAGAAGAATTCTTTCTCTCTCGTTCTCTGACCATGCAGAGTCAACGCTCAAACCGTTGTAAACATTGAAGCAATGACTCAGCATCGTTGAGTGTGACGTCATTGATACGTCACAAAACCTTACAGATATTTTTATGACGTCATTTATAAAAAAGATCTTAATCTAAGGTCAATTTAAGAAGAAATTCTGCAGTCAACTCAACTTCGGTGCACAACCAGGGTTCATGAGGTTGGTTTATATATTTATCAGAAATACATCTGTCATTGAAGAACCTCTTCTTCAGAAATAAATTATTATGTTCAATCGATTATAAATAAGCGGATGGAACGGCTATATTTATTTTAATTACAAGCTTGCTCACAAACCTCAGTTTGTCTGCCAGACTTTTTGTAGCCGGGACAAGCATGTAAGTTACCAGTGCAGAAGCTATTTAAACCCGAAATAACTTCTCGGCAGGTTAAAAATTCTGGAAGGGCAACCGCTAGGAAAAAGTCTTTTTACTAGAGCATTGGCATAGATATAGTAAGCGGGTCCCTATGTTAATGAATGACTGCACTAGCCCTATCCTAATCCTAACCGACCCTCACGATGTCTAACCTGATCCTAACCGACCCTCACGATGCCTAACCTGACCATAACCTACCCTCACGACCCCTAACCAACACATAAGGACCCGCTTACTGTAACTATGCCCTTTAAGGCACCTTGTGCTTTTCGTAAGAAAGGAGATGCCGAAGGTAGTCTTGCAGATGGTAACATATAGGCCTATTTGTGTGGAATCAATTGCTGCCAAACATGCTTTATTCGTTGGCGATCTCTAGTAACATAAATATGTCCTGAAAATGAAAATACATCTATTTTGTGTCAAGTGCATGGTTCAAAGTTTTCGAATCGCAAAGGGATAGATATCTAAGAATAATGCAGGATCGCATTCACTTTGGCAAGCTTGTTTCATTACTATATGCACTAGTTAGCGTGCAGCATAATTATGACGAAAAATTTGAGACATCAAAACTTAGGCTTGATTCATAAACGAAAGACTACACACACACGCACGCACACACACAACACACGCACGCACACTCAAACACACACACACACACACAATTCCACCGTGGAACCAAGGTATATCCTCGGTTTGATCCCTCTCCGATCAGACCGATTAACCACCTGCAGGTTCACTTGGACTTGCATGGTTTTACACAGTTCTGGTTATATAGGCCTATGCGCCGTTGCTTCCACGCGGCTTCTCTGTAGCAATAATATGAGAAATTACAACTATGTTACATTGTGTTTCCGTTGGCCTAGTCCAGCAGTCCAGTGAGTTGTTCTGGCAAAGGAAACGACGTCCTAACGTTGTTCTGAGTCATCGTGGATTTGTTCTGAGTCATCGTGGATTTGTTCTGAGTCATCGTGGATTTGTTCTGAGTCATCGTGGATTTGTTCTGAGTCATCGTGGATTTGTTCTGAGTCATCGTGGATTTGTTCTGAGTCATCGTGGACTGGTCTAACTAGACTTGACAGAAATGCAGTGCTTTCGGTGGCGTGAAAAGCCCAAAAGTGGCAGTAGCAGATAGGTCTATCAAAAATAGTATGTGCACAAAAAGTTGCAGCGGTAGTTTGCCGCATAGGTAAACTCAGCCGATAGTTTTTTGCTATGGCCTACGTGCGCAGTGTTTTTGACTCTGGATATCGTCAACAGACTGGCTCCACGCTCCTATATATGCCATGTGCTTCGGTGAGGAATGACAACGTAGCCTATAGTATACGGTCAACTAAATATATAGGCCCTATCTGTCAATCCTTAAGTGTTAGACAATACTTAAGACAATACTAAAATAATAGCATTTCAATGAGAATATTGTCTTATGAATTGTGACGTCATCTGTTTGTCATGATGATTTCATTTTCTTCAATAAGTATTTATAGCTAGCTCCATCTCCTGCCTTGTTGACGTCATTAGTATCCGCTTTTCTGACCTGTTGTCGTCACTGTTGTTACTGTTGTTGCTATGGAATAAAAGCGATGTTGCTTTTATTGACCTGAAAAATAAATCAAAATTTTCGAAATCACATTTCAAATTAACTCATAGCATCAAATAGCAAGACACATAGGCCTACGGAATCAGGTATAACTGCTGCATCGGGGACCGCGAGTATCGTTAGGGTCAGGTTAGGCGTCTTTTAGGGTCGGTGAGGGTTAGGCTATGGTTATTGTCGTATTTAGTTACTGTTCAAAGATACGGCATAATCATCGTCATATGCTTCGGTCCTCGATACTGCAATCATGCCCGGCATGCACGAACCCGTTATAACACGGAACTTGGAGCATATTCATAAGCGTTGGTTGAGGTGAATGTTTTAGTCACCAGAAGCTAAAGCCAACGCCTTGTTGCTATAGAGCAGGTCACGTGCCACAGTGTCAAAGTAAATAGAAGACGAACGAGGAAGTACGTAAGCGGAATGTTTCTTGTCTTGCTGCGCTGGTCCACTGCACATGATGAGCTCCAACTATTCATACCTCCTTTTCAACATTTAAACATGGGTATGCATTGCAAGCAAGCAAGCATAAGTAGGCTATAATTATTGAGCAACAATATTTCTATACCATGGTTGGGTGTCACATGTTTAATGTAACATCTCATCCTACTAATTTAGATGTTTCAATTAACAATTGAAACACCAGGTCCTGTCTTGTTTCTGAGATAAAAAGTTATTGATATTTATTTAGGTTATAGTTTGTTGAACATAACATTTTGTGACAAAAAAATTCTCGAATTTCTCGTGCTTCCGAATTTTATCTAAAACAATCCTAACATGTCCCAGTTCCCTATCTGGTTTGCAAAACCCACCACTGTCACACAGGTGGCCCACCAAACCGCTTTCGGTGAGGAATGACAACAGAAATTGTAAATAATTCAAATATTCATTGAATAAAAGTAGAAACATTTGTCTTTGTATTTGCTTTATAATGCCTTCTTGTCATGAACAAATAGGCCTATAGTTGTTTACTTACTCACATTTCGCACTCAATATTAATAATGTAACTAAAACTTTAAAAAGTAC
Organism: Lumbricus rubellus; assembly: GCA_945859605.1. NCBI lineage: Eukaryota > Metazoa > Annelida > Clitellata > Crassiclitellata > Lumbricidae > Lumbricus > Lumbricus rubellus. The sequence continues at coordinate 36,779,561 of OX243815.1, read as the reverse complement.
AGTAAAGGACAGAGAATTCAAAAATCAAGAGCAACGAGGCAATAGGCCTATATATAGTAGTCGTCGTCAAAATAAGGATAAAGACCATCTGCCGGATGATTAGACAGATCACTAGGCATAGACCTATTACAACGAGTAGTTAATCGACTCTGAAGTGTCCAAGACCATGGCAATGTTGTCTGAATGTTTCACCATATAATGTAGCCTATCACATCATCATGAAATTGCTGCACCATATTATAACATCATCAAGTGTTCATCAATCGTGTTCATTTCAGACTGACCTGAGCGAACAGTCGTCGAAATTGCGGCTCGTCTTTCTATCGTAGAAGTGACCAGCTGTGCTTTCGCTGATGAAATCGCCAACAGTTTACTTGACGAAAGAATGGCCGATGCTTTGTTAGATGAAGTGACGGATGGTTTAGTTGTTGACACTCTTTCAGCCATTGTTGTTGTTGTTGTTGTAACGGTCGATAGATTTGCGAATATCAGTTGAGAAGGCGATGAATCTGTGGCTAAAAAATTAACAAATGTTTACCAGAACTAAGTTCACTTTCAAATTTAACAAAATGCTTATAATTATACGGATAGATCTTTAATTATATACAGCTCGAACGACAACCTGTAATCTGTAATAAATGTTGTCTTTGTCTAGGTAGCCTAGGTAGGCATAATGAGTAGACATATGAGTAGACATATGAGTAGGCATATGAGTAGGCCTATGTACCTACTACCCTATATGATTGTATCGGCGAGTCGTCATTACGCAAGGAGGACACGCACAAAATGGACAAATGGATATTATACAGTAGACCCAGAAATATTGTTTAGTTGCTGACCTGTGCGAGGCAGAGAATCTCATCATAGACGAGTAATATTGAAAATGGGCGATGAATTAATTATGAACTTATGACTATAAGCCTCATAGTAATCGTTCGTAGTGAATCTGCAAAATCAGCTACAATACAATTACAAACCCCAAGCACATTTCCCGAATGCCTGAATCATTCCAACAGACCCACCACATCACATCGTCTTTAAAGCAAACCATCGTTTGGAAAACGCTTGAAAACATGGAAGTTGATTTGGTCAAAAAATGATTTTTGAATTGCATACAATTTGAAACGAGAAACTAGTACCGTTCAACATATGAACAGCTCTTGATTATTGCAGCCTATAAAAAATAGATTAGAGTAAGCTTAGTAGATTAATCGATGAACGAAACATTCATGATTTTAATGAATGTAAGCACACATTTTTAGCAACTATTGCTCTTTGGTTGTTTGCTATAATAGTTAATGGTGGTGATTAGCTATTTTTCGTTTCTTACGCTCCTAAAGAGACAGCAACTTTTCTTCTCAAGACCGATTGACGAACAACCAGTTGTGCAAACTTAAAAGTTCATTTATTTAGTTAACTCATCTTAACTTAGATATCAGTGAAACATGAGGTGAACTTACAAGTGTTATTGCCGGTTGCTCTGGCACCGAACCACCCTGCCACGAACCCTGCTCCGAGACAGATGATGGCGGTGACGATGATTGCGATAATAACAGACGCACACTTTCCACATACACAGCAACCACTTGTGCTGCTACTTCCTGAATCCGAGTCCTTGACGAGACGGGTGTCTGAACTGCGATGATGATTGTCTGGTTGCATGCCACCTGCTGATCCATTTCCTCTGTAGATCGGTGGCTCTGGCTTGGTGGTGGCTGCTGTGACGAACTCAGGTCCCGGCTGTTGTGCATGTCCATGGTAGATGGCGTAGTTTGATCTATCAGACACTTCTTGGTTAATGTGTCTGGCGTTCGACTCTTCTGCTCTCGATGGTCCGCTGATGTCATAATGGTTCTCCGGTTGTTGGGTGTTGTACCTTGGCAGTTGCTGCTTTCTCGGCGGTTCACCGGCTTCGAAGAGGGTCTGTAGGTTATTGTTCCTTCTCGGGTCGTTGTTGGCCGAGGATGGTGGTGGATTGGCCTCAGGGATGACGACGACGGAGTCAGGTCGATTTGGATCCTTGACCAAGATGAAGTTGTCAAAGTCCTTCGCCATCACTGCCGTCGTCGTCGTCGTCGGTTGGTGCTTCTCCTTCGGGTGTTCCAGCGTGTAAGTGTAAGGCGATTCCACTCCATTGACCTGCAGTCTATCGAAGTTGTTGTTTACCACAGGTGGATAATGTGACGGCACTCTACCAACAGCCGCTTTCGACCGATCCAGCTGTTCGTGTGTGCGCTTGACAACCGGAAGACCACGATATCCGTGGTCACCTTTACGCTCAAGGTCGACTTCTTTTGGTGAAACTCTACCACTGGAAGGAGGTTCGTCGTATTTCGAAGAAGGTGGATACACTTTGAAACCTCCTTCTGGTTTCTGTGGCCTATGTGTATGTGAAGTCGCTTCCTGGAATCTTGGAAGACCACCACCGTTCTGTGAGTATGGCGAATGATGGTCAGCTGTCTGCTGATGGTGGTGTTGGTTGCCTCTGTAGTCTGCAGCAGCTGTTCCTTCTGGGTTCAAGGCATTCGCGTTGGCATAGACACTGTACGGATACTGCGTTGCCATGGAGATGTCTCCAGCGTCCGCTCCTCCTTCCACCTGATTGGTTGATCTGGGAACGAAGTCTGCACTCGTTCCATACACGCCATCCTTCCGCAGACCTACTTTCGGTTTAGCATCGGATGACAGATATGAGAATGGCAACGGAGCGTACGTTGACTTCATCTTCTACTCAGATGAACAATGTCGTCGAATACACTCAAACCAATCAATCAACCAATCAATCAATCAACCAATCAATCAATCAATAAACCAATCAATCAATCCAGGAAGTAAATCAGACAGAACCTTCGAGGCTGTTGCTAGGCGACAATTTTTCGGATACTTGATGTACACGAGCCACGGTAATCTGCAAATCTAAAACAAGATCAACAGAATATTCAAACATGACTATATAGAACATCATTTGACCGATGACTGAGACTCGTTTTCCAACAACGCCATACTCGCTCACCCTGTCGATCGAACATAATGTACACATTAATCATAAAATATGGTGTTCAGGGCGGGAACTTGAGCCGGGCGTGTGTCACAAAGTGCCTACGCGTCTGATGAATATGCATGAATAAGAGACCGCCTACATTTACACATAAAATAGTGAATCTTTTTTATAAGCGAGATGTGCCCATGTTTACTATACTGTAATTTTTACTCGACTCTGCTTTTGAGACGATTCTTTGCTTGGCAATGGTAGCCAAAAGATAGCAGTTAGTTCAAAGCTAAACGACCAGAAAAATTACTTTAGACATAGTGACCTGCAATTGAGATGTCACGATTTAATAAAATATCTACCGTTTCCTACCTGTTTCTTAAACAGACGTTATGGCCTATCTATCATGAAAGGCCTTACAACTCGGGGTTAAGTCTTTGTTTACGTTTAGTCATTGTCGTAGGCCTCCTAGCAAACAGACGTTGCACCGCCGAACCAAAGGAAGCAGTAGCCTAACACAAAAGAATAAAGCGACTGATTTGCATAACTGTCCGCTACGGGGCGGTACCATGTTTTTCTTTATTGCACGTCATCTTTTGCCTGCGATTCATTTGCAATAGGTCTACCACAGGATGATTTATTTCTCAACAAGTACGGTACTTTATTGAACATCTTTCATGACGCATGATTGGTACGTTGGTTCACACTCAGCAGTGTATTCAAATGCCTGCTGTCATCTTCTCAAGTGGGACATGGAAATGAAACGGAATGGAGTGGAAGGAGTAAGACGATAAGACGTGGCTAACACTTGATGAAATCAAGATGGAAAACTTCTTGCTAAGGTTTTTTGGTAGACACCACACAACTGCTAGTAATTTGCATCATATTATGCAAAGTGATCAATTGACTCTATTGCCATGTAAGCCTATGGTGTATGCAAAGTAAGCATTCGTATGTAGACTCGACGTATAGCTGCATCGTTCCGCTCCACGTAAAGCTGAAGTCATGTTCTGTCGTGCGTGAATAACCACGCTTCGTTTCTCGTTGAATCTTGCACGATCTATTAATAGAAGAGAGACGCATTGGTGGCCACTGTTCTGTTGGCTCAGCTGAACTTTAAAGTGTCTCAAAGTCACTAAAGTCAAAAACTCAAATAATTAAAAGAGTAAACTACACGAACGGCTTCTTAAGGATCAATTTCATTGTGATTGCAACAATGTAATCACAATATAATAAACATAATAAATAGGGCTACTTCATCCAAAATTTGCTAGATCTCAATAAGAGCACAAGCTCGTCAGTCAGTCCGTATGCAATGTTCAAGCAGCAAGAGGTGGTCTTCTGAACATGCACTGCAGAACCTATAGCCATCGTGTATTGCCACCGAGAAATTATTGGCAGAACTTGGCATCACTCTCAGAGTTCATAGACTGTGCTGCACGAGAAATGAGGAGATGGGAAAACGAGTCGTAACAAAGGTGATTAATGTCGCCCGCCTTCTTTATTCAGACTCTGGACTGGCACTTTAAAAGCACCAACAGTGGGGGATTTATCTTTCAACTTCGGCGAGTAAAATGAGTTTGCATACAGAGTGGTGAAAACAAAACACGTGTTAATATCATGATGCATGCGTTTAGCTCTTTAGCCGTTTAGCGTATTCACTAAAAGAAAACTTGCAATAGGCTACAATACAACACAACACAATAGGCCTACAATATGTAGCTGGAAATTGATTACGACCGTTGAATCGCTTCGTTTTTAAGTTGTCTGCTGGTGATTTAAGGAGACAATGGATATAAATCCATCTGAAGTCACGCACTTTGACAATGCGATTCCTATTGATTAGAATCACTAGACTAAACGACGAGAGTCGGAATTAGCTGAGGAGAGCTTCCAAATCAATAGTTTCTATTCTTCGAAATACACTAGCCTATAACTTAGACTACTTAGTTGGTGCTTTTCTTTCATAGGATTTTGGGTTGTTCAACTGATTCAAATGTCCATAAATTCAACTTGAACGCATTCTTCAGTTCACGTTTTATCGCAATAATTCACTTTTAATATGGAAATCAATTAACTATTTCAACGACGACGTCTATAATAATAATAATAATAATACGACAGCCTGAGTGAGAGAACTCTAACCTCAGAGAGTCTTCGGAAGTTTCAAAACCGTACAAAATTGTTTGTGTGCATCACGTTACAGGTTATTAAGCACAGATGCAACGTTTGAACTTTGACCTAATGCAGCAATTTCATACAGATGCGCAGTGTTTATGTAGAATCGATTGCCTTCCGTTGACATTGAGGAGGAGGGTTGGAGAGGAGGAGGAGGAGGTTTGGAGAGGAGGAGGAGGGTCGGAGAGGAGGAGGGTCGGAGAGGAGGAGGAGGGTCGGAGAGGAGGAGGGTCGGAGAGGAGGAGGAAGGTCGGAGAGGAGGAGGGTCGGAGAGGAGGAGGATCGGAGAGGAGGAGGAGGGTCGGAGAGGAGGAGGAGGGTCGGAGAGGAGGAGGAGGGTCGGAGAGGAGGAGGAGGATCGGAGAGGAGGAGGAGGGTCGGAGAGGAGGAGGAGGGTGGGAGAGGAGGAGGGTGGGAGAGGAGGATGGTCGGAGAGGAGGAGGAGGGTCGGAGAGGAGGAGGAGGGTCGGAGAGGAAGAAGAGGGTCGGAGAGGAGGAAAAGGGTCGGAGAGGAGGAGGGTCGGAGAGGAGGAAGGTCGGAGAGGAGGAGGGTCGGAGAGGAGGAGAAGGGTCGGAGAGGAGGAAGGTCGGAGAGGAGGAGGGTCGGAGAGGAGGAGGATCGGAGAGGAGGAGGAGGGTCGGAGAGGAGGAGGAGGGTCGGAGAGGAGGAGGAGGGTCTGAGAGGAGGAGGGTTGGAGAGGAGGAGGGTCGGAGAGGAGGAGGGTCGGAGAGGAGGAGAAGGGTCGGAGAGGAGGAGGATCGGAGAGGAGGAGGAGGGTCGGAGAGGAGGAGGGTCGGAGAGGAGGAGGGTCGGAGAGGAGGAGGGTCGGAGAGGAGGAGGGTCGGAGAGGAGGAGAAGGGTCGGAGAGGAGGAGGATCGGAGAGGAGGAGGAGGGTCGGAGAGAAGGAGGAGGGTCGGAGAAGAGGAGGAGGGTCGGAGAGGAGGAGGGTCGGAAAGGAGGAGGGTCGGAGAGGAGGAGGATCGGAGAGGAGGAGGGTCGGAGAGGAGGAGGAGGGTCGGAGAGGAGGAGGAGGGTCGGAGAGGAGGAGGGTCGGAGAGGAGGAGGAGGGTCGGAGAGGAGGAGGGTTGGAGAGGAGGAGGGTCGGAGAGGAGGAGGGTCGGAGAGGAGGAGGGTCGGAGAGGAGGAGGGTCGGAGAGGAGGAGGGTCGGAGAGGAGGAGGATCGGAGAGGAGGAGGGTCGGAGAGGAGGAGGAGGGTCGGAGAGGAGGAGGGTCGGAGAGGAGGAGAAGGGTCGGAGAGGAGGAGGATCGGAGAGGAGGAGGAGGGTCGGAGAGGAGGAGGGTCGGAGAGGAGGAGGGTCGGAGAGGAGGAGGGTCGGAGAGGAGGAGGGTCGGAGAGGAGGAGGGTCGGAGAGGAGGAGGGTCGGAGAGGAGGAGGAGGGTCGGAGAGGAGGAGGAGGGTCGGAGAGGAGGAGGGTCGGAGAGGAGGAGGGTCGGAGAGGAGGAGGAGGGTCGGAGAGGAGGAGGGTTGGAGAGGATGAGGGTCGGAGAGGAGGAGGGTCGGAGAAGAGGAGGGTCGGTTGTCCAGCGCCATCGTCGTCGACGAAGACGAAATGAAACTGGATGGACGTTGAGTTGCGACGAAGTCACGTGTCTAAGGCGAAAGACAAACAACGATCGATTGGAGTCAACAGAGGATGGACGACGACGACGGCTGCTGCTGCTGCTGCTGCGGCAGACTTAAGCCAACTAAGATGTTTTAAATTCGTCGTCGTCGTTGCTAGCTATTTGCGTGACTCAACACGAGTGCGTTTGATAGGTGCATGAGGAAAGGGGAGATACAGTGAATATATTTACGTATCTATAGGTATAAATTATAGGTTTAGTGCGTGCATTATAGCTCTATAGGGCCGGTGATGGATAGGTCTATAGGCCTACTGAGAGAGGACAGGTTGCAGGATAATCAATGAACAGGCTTTCCAAAAAGCAAGATTTTGAAACGTCTCAAAATTTATGACTTATACACTTTGGAAATATTGCTTAAATAGCAATCGCTCGTAGGCCTATATACAGCAAGTCTTTCCAGAACTGAAATTGATTTACTATGCAATTTGTGTATTTCTTAAGGTTATTTTGAAAGTAGAATGGCTTCAATCTCCTTCGCGAGATTAAAATTAATGATTATTATTTCATGATGCACTGATCATTGATCAAGCTTATTTTGAAGCTAGTCTCAATATAAATTTGTAAAAACAAAATATATTTATAATGTATTTTAAAACTTAATTTAGTAATCGGCTTCAATTTTCAACCTATAGGCAACTTTCTGAAAATTTAGAATTGTGGGCATTCAACGTTTACTCCTAGAATTTCTTGGTCCTTAGTTTTTCTCTTCCTATTTTGATCTTTGGTCCATGGTCTTTCTTTTTCTTTGTTCTTTGGTCCTTGGTCTTTATCTTCTTCTTTTGTTCTTTGGTCCTTGGTCTTTCTCTTCTTCTTTTGTTGGTCCTTGGTCTTTCGATCTCTTCTTCTTTTGTTCTTTGGTCCTTGGTCTTTCTCTTCTTCTTTTGTTGGTCCTTGGTCTTTCGATCTCTTCTTCTTTTGTTCCTTGGCTATTGGTCTTTCTCTTCTTCTTTTGTTGGTCCTTGGTCTTTCGATCTCTTCTTCTTTTGTTCTTTGGTCCTTGGTCTTTCTCTTCTTCTTTTGTTGGTCCTTGGTCTTTCGATCTCTTCTTCTTTTGTTCCTTGGCTATTGGTCTTTCTCTTCTTCTTTTGTTGGTCCTTGGTCTTTCGATCTCTTCTTCTTTTGTTCTTTGGTCCTTGGTCTTTCTCTTCTTCTTTTGTTGGTTCTTGGTCTTTCGATCTCTTCTTCTTTTGTTCCTTGGCTATTGGTCTTTCTCTTCTTCTTTTGTTGGTCCTTGGTCTTTCGATCTCTTCTTCTTTTGTTCTTTGGTCCTTGGTCTTTCTCTTCTTCTTTTGTTGGTTCTTGGTCTTTCGATCTCTTATTCTTTTGTTTTATGGCTATTGGTCTTTCTCTTCTTCTTTTGTTGGTTCTTGGTCTTTCGATCTCTTATTCTTTTGTTTTATGGCCCTTGGTCTTTCCCTTCTTCTTCTTTCTTGTTTTGTCTCAGGTCAAGAAAGAAAGAAAGAAGGCAGATCAGAAATATTTGAAGATAAATTGAAGATAAATTCAAGCAGTCGTGTCGTTATAATTCTTCATTTAACTGATTCTGCCTTCGTTATATCCGGTCTCCCTCTCTCTCTTCGTCTTCTCCGCTCTTCGTCTATCTAAGGTCTTTTGATCGATGGTCTGGTATTCAGTTCCCCGTTCTTCTATTGTCTTCCCAACTCTCTCGTTGTTCCACTTTGGCTGCTTGTAGTGATCGATCTTTGTTAACCCGACGTTGGCCAGAGCAGCAGCAGCTATACATGTATGCTCCTCCGTTCGTTTGCACGCAGCATCCAATGCAGATAGCTTCTCTCGTTAGAATCATCCTGACTTTGTAACGTCAGCGGAAGATAAATAGGTCCACTGGCGTTACTCCGTTGTCTAAGTTGCAGGGCACTCCACTGAAACAACACTTTAAAGAAAATTAATCTCTGCGTATACATGTATATATACGAGAATGCAGGCTGCATGGGAAGACACGAGTGTTACTCTGCTGCAGACGGTCGTGTATTATTCGATCGTTTGGTGGCGTGCAGCTCCTCTCATGTTGTTCGCTTGCTGGGATGGAGGGAGGAGGGCGCCGAGTGCATGTACTCCTATCTCCTCAACAAAGGGCTCTTGATCAAGAGTCAGGCTAGATTAGACATTCATTTATAATGTAGACCTCAGGCAACCGCAGATCTCCTGGTCTAATACTAGATCCATTAGAAACTATCCAGTACTACAGTAGCCTATACCTGGCAACTGATCAATCGCATTACCAAAATCATATAAAACACTGCATGCGACCTAATCATCACTATTTTACTTTTGTCATAGCAGTGATGTATTAATTACAATGTATAGTGGCTCAATTTTGGGTGGTTTGAGGCCAATGTATTTTGCTGGTAACGCGATTTTAATAGTTTCATGAGGAGGAGGAGGAGGAGGAGGAGGAAGAAGAAGAGGAGGAGGAGGAGGAGGAGGAGGAAGAGGAGGGATTACCAGTCAGAAAGATACGAAATTTTTTACACATGTAGGCCTATTTGTATTCATGTATTGCCTTATATTTAAGAAAAACTCCTACACGAAGCAAATATATAGTCTTTTATTGTGTGAATTTTACATTTGTTTATTCTTGCAGGAATGAGAGGCAACAGCAGTAGGCTATGTTGATCTTGAACCCTGTATACGTCATTTATATATTACGGACATGATCGGTGTATTTAGATAGAACATTATTTGTCTTCAGCACCAAGTAAGCTTATTCTTCATCCACGGATTCTCAGCTTCAAATCTCTCTGTAAAACCTGGTCAAAGCGCATTGACTGTTCGTATCTATATTTTTAGAGCAAAATAGGTGCAGTAAACCACGTGACGCGTTAATGGAGACTGTCGCTGGAGTCGCCACCTACGCAAGATGATCGCTGAATATTTTATAGGTCAATTAGTGAGTAGATCTACACACGACGAAAAAATCATCTATTTTGATCATTTTCCTATTAGATCTACCAAAACAAAATGATCGTTTTTAGGTCTATTCTGCGGCCGTGCAGCCTGTGGTGAGATTGCATGACCTGAAGATAATTATAACAGGCCTATGCATAATCTTATGTTATGGACTTAGGATTGTTAGTTGGCATTGAGACCTGGATGGTTGACACTGATAATCCTAAAGCTGCGATCACAGATCGACCGCAATTGACCGTGCATTGCTTTCTAAATATTCAATTCCTTCGTTGCGTCTATGCTATTCACATGTTCACACACACACACACACACACACACACACACACACACACACACACACAAACACACACACACACACACACATATATATATATATATAATATACATGTATATATATATAAAATTATACACAATGTATATATATATATATATAGTATATAGTAGGCCAACGGTCGACATTCTTTGTCATCCATCGCAAGAAATTGATGACCTGTGAAATTCAATGCATTGTAATGAAAGCCCGAAATTCCGTTTTTGCCCACACAAGATAATATTTTATGTCAATAGACAATATTAGACACTGCTTCAAAGACATCTGCTGCAGCCAAACAACAATATTGCAGTCGGTGCCTCTTAATTGAACATTTGATCTTTTGATCTCTCATCCTTTCGTGTTTGCTTCAAAGTGCCGCTGCTGCTGCTGCTGCTGCTGATCATGAGATTTCATCCAAGCATCACTCTATGAATCGGTGCAGTGGCGCACCTAGGGGGGTGCTTGAGCACCCCCAGGGCTCAAAAGGTGACCCACGCAATTTTTCCAAATCCGATGAGTTTTTTGTGGGTGAGGGTGGGGGGGGGTAGGGGATCTTTCGGCATTTCAGTCTTTCAGATTATCGGTACACAATCAAGCAAGTTCCTTCAATTTTCTGTATTATAATCTTAGTCAAATTCGTGGTTCATAAAGCACTAGATTTCAGTGTTTAGCTGGTCTACCTGAGTTTGTTTTGGTCTCGAGAATTTCTCTAGTGATCAATTATAAGCATTAATAGCGATACGCCTGTGCCTTTACATTACAGTGTCTCACCAATTTATTGATAATATGTTACGACATAATTGATAGTACCGTGTGTGCTATTTTATTTGGGCCTATGGTTATTGTTTTCCTTCAAATATATAAAGTCAGCTATGTTTGATCTAGACATTTTCTGCGGCGAAAGCGTCCAGAAATGATTTTTCACCCAGAATATTTGACAAAATGATAGTAGTTTTTAGTTGCTGTTTATTAGATTGAATTACATAAACTGCCATATAATAGGCCTACCATGATCTTATTTCATACTAGGGTAACTAGGCCTATATTATAATGTGCACAACTTACTGTCATGGCGGATATTTAGGGCGATAGGAAGAAGTAGCCTAAGTAACCTGTGAGGCAACAGTCGCAACAGTCTGAACTTCTGAAGTTTTAAACCCCCACAGTTTGTGGTAAGGGGGCGGAGATACTTAGGCTAGGCTATATCTCCAATATGTCATAAATATTTCATAAATATTATTATAAATTTCTGCAGTGTAATCTACTGTTTATCCATAATGAACAATTTTGTTACGACAACAAGCTAAAATGCTGTCATTACAGCATGTGTAAATAAAAATTCTTCTACGATGGAAGGGGCATTAATTGAAATCTTATAATTATAACGTCTCTGAGCACTAAAATCATGAGTTTGTTTGTAAAAATGACAGCTTTAAAAGTCACGGTGCACTGTGCATTGTGCAAATCACAAAATTTTAAGTAATTGCGAGGACACGCTCTAAAATTTTAAAGTAGGCTAAATTTAAAATTTATAAAATCTATGACTATCAGCATTGAAAATGAGCAATTGTATTAAGATGACAGCTTAAAGGCCTACCATTAAAGTATGGAAATTAAAAAATTAAGCAATGGAGAGTGGCATTGAAGTCTTACACCATGTCTTTCAGCAATGATATGTTAAATTTCGTTAAAATGACGGCCTAAAATGATACTACTGCAGTGTGTTAATAAAAATTCTGTGCTGAGGAGGAAGCCCATCCCCCTACTCAAACCCCTTTCCCTGCTAGGCCTATGTTGAAATCTGAAATCACTCTTTTTTTATCAGCACTGAATTAATAGAGCTATTTTGCTAAGTTGACATCTTAAAATGGTAGCATAATAAACGTGGAAACTCAATTTTTTTTTATATAATTGTGAGCATATTCGTTGAAGATTAAACCACTCCTATCAGCACTGAAAAATAGTATATATAGCAATTTTTGCTTTAGACGACAGCTTAAAATGCTGCGATTGCAGTGTGGAAATTAGAAACTTTTGATGTGAAGGGGCACATCACCTCCCAAAGCTACTGCCCTCTCAGCGCCACGTGCTGTGGAGATATTTCGTCGGATGCTCGATTTTCACTAGAAAAAAACCTCGATTCCCACAGAAGGGATTTGATAAAACACTGGTTATTGGGGGGGGGCGGAGGGGCTAGAGTAAACACTTGTTATTAATTCCGCCAAGACATTTGTCATATCTAAACAAATCGAAAAGGACATTTTTGAAGTCCTAAACCGTGCTTTTCAGAAGTGTTCATGACTAGCTTGCCTATAGATAGGCCTACAGCTGTCAAACAAGAGCCTGAAACGCGCTCTAGCTGATGTCAAAAGTTTAAAAAAATACGTTGGTTTCTGGGGCTGCGCCCCAGACCCCGCTGGGGGAAAGCTTACGACGCTCACCCAGGCCCCCTAGTCAGTATTGGCCTCGTAGGCCTACCCTCGGTACTCGCTGCTTTGCATCTTCGGCGTTTACAATAAAAATTCTGAGCACCCCCCAGGAAAATTTTCTGGTTGCGCCCCTGAATCGGTGTCTGCTTCGTTTTCATAGAAAGGGTTTTCCGAATACAACCCACAATACCTTTGGAATTCAGCATTTCACCATTGCGTTGCAATTTGCTGAGTTTTGCTGTTATGATATTCTTTTCTTCCACGGTTAGATCTTTGGTTAGAATTCGTCCGATAAGTTTGTCTGCGTTTCATCACAGCCTACTAAAAGGAGGCGGTCTGTATACTGTCAACTGCGACACACTGATGATGGATAAGCACAGCGGTTCATATCATGCTGGTGATTTATTGGCTATGCATTAGCGACATTGTGCTGCACATGGATAGCACTTTGGCCTCATATCGATCCATAGACGCTGGTTCGGATGATGGACATGTGCGACCTTGAGAACCAAGCGATTACTTTCGCCACACTCTGCGGTTTTCTTCTCTTTGGCTGGCAAACGCCTATAACAGGGGTGTCAAACCTTTTTTAGTGGCGGGCCAGAGTGACCACATTCTAACAAGGGGCGGGCCAGTGTGAACATCTTCTAACAAGTGGCGGACCAGGGTGTCGAAGCTCCTGAGCAAAATTGGTTAGTGATCTGAAAGTAAGTTCTGGGCTTGGTCTGCCAATTACCAGAAAAGTCCAAATATCGCGAAAAGATCTTGATTCAATGTCCATTTTTCGCTTTTTATTAAATTTTGACAACATTTTAAATAAATTTGTAATCTTTAGGGAAGGCTCCGCGGGCCAGAAAAAAATCGTCGGCGGGCCAGAAATGGCCCGCGGGCCAGCTCTTTGACACCCCTGGCCTATAATAATGGACAAAAAATAACTGAAGTAGCCTGTCACTTCCTTCTTCAATATACTTGTCTCTGTAAGTTTCCTTTATGGAAGAACTGCGTAAAGATTTACTTTAAGTGCTGATATGAGGCAAAATTTTGGAATCATATTATTGGTCCAATTCTCTGAATATTTGGAAACTTTTAGCGTGATATGTTATCAGGCATTTGAGATATTAGAAAAACAGTTTGGCTTACTTTTTTGAACCACGGTGTATATATCACTATCATGTAAGAAGTTTTTGGCCAGCACAATATGTCTGACCGTATCTGAAAAAGAAAAAAACCGGTTTTGATTAGCCTGTGTTTACCGGACGGCGATTCAGCGTGTATATTGTGTTTGATGTTTGTGAGTCTAAAGCCGGTCAAAGAACACTGATCGTAATCAACGCTAAAATTATTATACGAAAGATAATGATGATGAAAACGAGAAAACGAGGACCATTATTATGCCCTATTGTCTATGCACTCTGTCTGTCTGACTTCCGTCAATCTATAGTTTAGGCCTACACTGTGTCTGTGCATCATCCTGTTTAGGCCTACTGTGTTATGCGTCAACTCATCCGTATTCATATTATCCTGTTTGTCTGATTGTGCAGATGTCAGACATGACTGCAACGAGGTCGTAACAGTTTATCGTTCGTCTGCGCAAGAAATTGTTGCGTTAAATTGTCTCCACGTCTGTCTCATGTTGTCCATTTATTTCGACGAATTGCTGCTGACAAGACAACAAGTAAACAGTAAATGAGACAACTCGTCGTCTCTTAACCTATGTTGCATTGCACAACAACGATTTGTCAAGTTCAGCTAAGTTGCGTTTCAAGTCAGTGACTTTGTTAAATGACATCATTATCATGATGCAGGTGCAATTATTGCCTCAAATGATAACATTATGATGCAGAAGCCATTACTTCTACAATGATGATATATTAATATACAGATGCCGTTAATTGTTAGGTCTACAAAAATGACGTCAAACCACGTATAATAGTGTGGCATTTATACGATCATCATGGTATCTTTTTGTGCAACAGCCATTGCTACAAATGACACCATATCAAACAGATGACATTATGCCTAAACTATAAGAAATTGACGCTTTATAGTCCATGGAGATGTCAATATGTCAATGTGAATGATTCCATTTAATCCAGTTGTCATATATTTCATACGGATGACTTGACCATTTCAACCAATGCCCTTTCATACGGATGCCAAGACTCTTATGGATGATGCTTTTTTCATTTAATGAAATCACAATGGCGCCATTTAACAATGACAGAAGACGTCGTATTAGGTTAAATCCGCCCTTCCCATATGTTGGCATTGCCATGTGACTTTGCTTGCATTAAAATCAAATGTGTCTGTAACAATAATAAAATAGTAATGACATCATCGAATGGCATTGATACAAGTATTATACAAAGCATTCATTTTATGAACATGACATGCAGAATATGTCGCTACATTTCAATTCCAGTTCAACTGATTTGTTAGTAGGCCTATAATAGGTGCGATCCTCGCTTTGAATTCTCATGTCTCCCATGATGTACAGTCTAACCAGTTTAGCCATTAAACAGCCATGCAGTTAGCATGTTAGCCATCCGGTTGTTGAATTGCTTCAAGATCACGAGATGCAGAAGAATCTGCCTTCAGCAACCGAAACTAAGGTTTCAACGGTTGAGGAAATCCGTTGTACAATGACCAATATTGCACCCTGACTTTCTCAGCTTCTGAGGTCGCATTGGATTTTACTTTAATGGTGTCAGTCCAAAGCCTGGATAAAGGAGGAGGGTTGCATTAATGATCTTTGTTATCACACTGCAGTATCATTAAACTGAGGCAAGCAAGCAGTTCATGGACCGCAATTCTGGCAGAACCTGACCAATAAACTTGCCATGGTCCCAATTCTCTTGCGGATATTGCGCCGTCAATATAAACCGGTCTCTCCTTTTTCGTGTGCATGGCGCTCAACAATTTCTGATATTTACATCGCGTGACGGTAAATTAGACATTACGTTTCCTGTTCGGGTCCAGCAGAGAGAATGCCGCAAGGAAGCATTGAAGCACGGCCGAGATGCGTGTGGGCTGATGGAAGGAGAAGGAGCGTGCTGCTGCTGCTGCTGCTGATGCTGACGAAAGGAACGGCGGCGACGACGACAAATGCTGGTGAGTCTGCATGTTTGCAATCGACTGTGGCACATCGCATCGCATCGTATCGCATCGCATTGCATCGCATCGCATCGCATTGCATTGCATCGCATCGCATCGTATCGCATCGCATTGCATTGCATCGCATCGCATCGCATTGCATTGCATCGCATCGCATCGCATCGCATCGCATCGCATTGCATTGCATCGCATCGCATCGCATCGCATCGCATCGCATCGCATCGCATTGCATTGCATCGCATCGCATCGCGTGCTGTTCCTTCACTGATAAAACAACAAGACCAAGAACAAGAAGAAGAAAAGAGAAAAAGACAAACGACTGCCTCTGCTTAGTTAGACGACTGTCTATAATTCACATTATACCACATCGGTTCAACTGAACGAGGTAGGCAACAAAAGTGAATATATATATATATATATATATATATATATATATATATATATATATATATATATAGTACACTCGTTTTATAGTCTATACTCAAATCAATCGTTCGAAGCAAGCAGTTTCAATCACGTTTGTGCAATTTGAGTTATGAGCATTCATTTGCATATAATAATTATAATATATATACTGTACATGCTTATATTTTATTATTTTATTTAGTTATTTTATTTGTTTCTCGCAGCATTTGCTATAAACGCCCCTTAAAGCTCTTCCTACTCAGAGGCGCTCCCGACTACAGCGCAGACACTGAATCGGCGTTTCACGCTGAAGCGCAAGAGCAATTGCAAGTGAAGGACTTACTCAAGGTCTCTACATGGTGGCTCTAATTGGGTTCGAACCTGAAACCCTCCGGCTCTAAGGCCCCAAACCCACCACTACATCACGGCACCCTGTATGAATTATAGACTATATTTATGCATTATGTAGGCTCTTTGTTCCTAAGGTTGTTGTAAGACACTCGAATATATTTATTTGCAAATGATGTGTCTTTCTTTTAAAAATGTGTAAATCACTTCGATATAAACTTAGGTTGTGTAAAGTATGCAAAAAGAGTTCTCATGTAAATATTCGTAATTTATAGACAAAAATTGAATTTGCGTGAATGGTGCGTTTTATGATCTACACCTTTGTATTTGCGACTGTTTAATGATGACCATAAACTATGAATGCAAGTTGTTGTATGTTTTATGACAAATTTTCAAGGTCAAAATAAATAGGGGACTACTGATTTAGCGTGACAAAGAAGATTTGGATGAACCTACTTCTCCCATTTGCATTTGCGTATTAAAGCCAAAATCTGCATCTGAACACATCATGGTTGCCATGGACTAGATCTCTAATGAATAATCTGAATCTTTGTCTTTTGGTTCTATTGTTATGAGTCTGTTGCTCGCTTTATGTGAAAAGAGTTGGAGCCATTAAACATGCACTAACCATCCTTTAAAGTACATGTTTCATTGTCGTTGTTGTCCATTTCCCGTGCAAGGACCGCAATGACTTTGAACAGTACCAAGTGACTGATGTGAGAGCATTCAACTGATGGCGCATCATTCTGTCAAATCACACTTACCACCAGCATTAATAGGAAACCAATTTTGGTCCCGTTCCACGCATGTTGGGCGTTGTGAATGATACACTCTAACAATAACGTCAACAACTTATATGGCGCTATATTCTCATTTAATGTGCAAGGCAACTCTGACGCTGAAGCAAACTAAGATATTTTGCGGCTGATATTTTGCGTCTTGTTAACCAATCCAATAGTTTAAATTAAAAATGCTGAAAATTGATTCCATCTTTAAAAGCGTTTTAACGATGAGTTTTCCATTCATTGTAAGCAGACGATCGTCGTTAAAAAAATGTTGAACAGGATACGACGAATTAGATCCATCGCAAAATCCGACGAAGACTTTAGTTAGATTATAATCGATAATCAATCAATCATTCCAAACATGCATTCGACGTTTACAACGCAGCAGATTCTTAGTGAGTGTTAAAAAAGGAATGCAGCTGGTAGAATAGTTTTTCTCATAATTTTATACACAAAACGCTGCTACTGTTGTTGGGTGAACAAACAAAAATGTTGTTCAAGAATATGGATATGTAAAAGAGATTTTGACTTCGTTAGCGTCAATGAAATATTTATTATCACATATTGACAAGATGAAGTGACACGATTTATGTAGCAACCGATAAAGCACTTCAATATTCAATGTTCATGCTAGATTTTTGTGTACTTAAGCGCTAGATCAAGTTTTTAGTTGCATATATCAAACTATACATACATACATACTCACATGCATACATACATACTCACATACATACATACATACATACATGCATGCATACATACATACATACATACATACATACATACATACATACATACATACATACATACATACATACATACATACATACATACATACATACATACATACATACATACATACATACATACATACATACATACACACATACATACATACATACATACATACATGCATACCCACATACATACATAAATGCATATGATATATGTGCAGCCATGCATGCACGCATACGCTATTTTCGCAGTCACTGTCGATCAGCTAAATTGTTACCAGAAAGATAAAATATCAATTAATCCTAATCTTATCTTGAGAGAAAACAATTTAGCCTACTCGACTGTCAAAGTCTCTAAATTCTCTCTTTATTTATTTGGTGCTCGAAACGCTTTATCCCTTTCTAGTTGTCAAGTGGGAAGTTGACTTATGAACGGCAAACTGTCGAAGAACCTCTTATGATTATAATGTTCTTCGAATGCCTCTCTATTTATGTCTAGATTCCGAACTGTTTTCAAGACAAACGCCGTTGTCTTTGCGTCTAAAGATCAGTTATGGACACACGAACAACTAACGTTGGGAGATAGATTATACCAGTAGCTATCAAGTCTATTTTAGGCCTACAGGAAAGATATCGAATGCCATGATTTGGGTAAATCTGTGGCTATTTTGCTGCTTTTTAATCTGAAACTGCGAATAGTTTAGAAGACGAAGTCGTTCGTTTGAACCGTCAATTAAAAGCGACTCCATGTCAAAGTCTAACTAACTTGACTTTCTTAACCACGTCATATATTATGAGACTAGAACTAACACCTTTATTTATAGATGCATAGGCTACCTAAAATCTTCCCATTGCCGGTGTGCAGTCATTGTTCTTAATGAAAATAATTCTCTAGAGAGAGTACTTCTGCATGAAAGCGACATCTGAGAAAACTTTCTGGATTTTAAACCTTGATACTCAGGTACTTGAAACTCGCACGTGTTTAGCATAAGTAAAAAAAGCCAAGAAGTTCGACGATGCAACTGGGAAACTATACATACATGTACAGGGTAGCTCAAAAAAATACCCCACCGGATAAAATGCAATATCTTCGCAACCCATTGACATTTTTCTACGAAAATTTTTCAATTTGTATGGGAATGAATTTCCAACAATCCCTGAAAGTTTCACTTTACAATGTTTATATTTGCAAAAGTTACAGCTGTTTAAACTTTCAATTCGTTTTTTTTTAATTTCCGCGGAAAAAAATTAACGTCATTTGTTGATTTCCATGTCAAATAATATCACCTTTCACTGCCACCTCAGGAATCCGTTTTACAGTTTATCGTAAAGTATGATGGAAGTGTACATTCCCTGCTTTAATACGAGATCAAATTATTTTTGTGAAGCTCAGTATGGCCTTGCTGATCGAGTCCTACGGCAACTGATCCCACATTAGCAGCAAGACTTCCTTCAGTTAGCCAATGTTCTCCAACTTGGGATCATGGGCGTCCGCAGGAATTTTTCTAGGGGGGCGCAAACTTTTAAATAATTGTCACATGGTCGAAATTTAATGGGTGACAGTTTGAATTTCCATATTACCACGAGAGAATCCTATAGCCTACCTATACGTTATGCGCCCAAATAAAGATATAATAGGTTCAACTTGTAGAACGAATCAATAATCACATTGAAAATCGTGTTGTAACAATCACAACCAAATAATCTAAATTTATGTGCAACTATGCGAAAAATCCAGGGGGGAGCCCCCTTGCGCCCCGCTGCGGACGCCCATGCTTGGGATGAAATGTATTGAATCGTTCCAGCATAGGTTCCCAGTCGTAATAAACAAAAGGGTTAAGGTCTGGTGAGTTTGATGGTCATTCACCTGTGCCAATAAATTTACCGAAGTTGATGGCAATAGGATGGCATCATCATAGTCAACCCTGCCGTGCTAGCAAGCAGGCGCAGCGTCCTGCTGGAAAATAAAACCAAATGTTAGAACATACCTGCAGTCTTCAATGAGTCTGGGCAACAGAGTTCAACGGTAAGTTTGACGTTTAGCTTACTGAATGGGATGAAGTGCAGTCTTTCCTTGCAGCCGTAACATACGCCAGCAGATTTGACGCTGAAACCATGATGTGCTTTGCAAACTTTACCTTTGCGAGTACCAAGCGAATTTCGTGAACATCGCGCTTTTTCCGTCAGACCAAACCGCCACTGTCTTCCTGCTTGTTCACACGGCAAGGTTAGTTATGATGACGCTACCTTATGAATGACCAACAAACTCAATAAATTATACCTTAACCCTCTTGATTATCACATATGTGGAGCTCTGCTAGACATTTCATCCCAACTTGGAGAACATTGGCTGGCTGAAGGAAGTCTTGCTGGTAATGTGGGATCAGTTGCCGGAGGAGTCGATCAACAGGCCCATACCGAGTTTCACAAAAAGAATTCGAGCTCGTATTAAAGCAGGGAATGTACACTCCCATCATACTTTACGATAAACTGTAAAACGGATTCCTGAGGTGGCAGTGAAAGGTGATATTATTTGACATGGAAATCAACAAATGACGTTAATTTTTCCGCGGAAGTTCGAAAAAACCGAATTGAAAGTTTAAACAGCTGTAACTTTTGCAAATATGAAAATTGCAAAGTGAATCTTTCAGGGATTGTTGGAAATTCATTCCCCTACAAATTGGGAAATTTTCGTAGAAAAATGTCAATGGGTTATGAAGATATTGCATTTTTTTCGGTGGGGTATTTTTTTGAACCGCCCTGTAAGGATCTGTTAGCTTCAATTGTTCCCGCAGATCATCTCAGAACATACGAGACATTATCAGCTATACGCGGGATAATTCACTGATCTTGAATCATATGAGGATTAAGAACGTCACTAATCTCAGAAGTCATTTTGATGATCACAATATTCCACGACGTCCCATCCTATGGTGAATTTCTACGAGAAAATTGCGTGTGCAATATCACTGCATCACTGCAGGTTTTCGCTTTCTAGTTTAGTACCCATGGGTTCTATTGGCAAGCATTAAGACAGGCTTCTAAATCTTTAACTAAGACAGATTGTTAGGCTTCATTCATGATTTTCGATGCTTCCTTATGATTAGGAAATGCAAAGCCATCGGGTCTTTAAATGTATTGTGTCACATCCCACAACTCCTTTTTGACACGTAGTGTGGCCAGAGCGTCCATTAGGCACAATATGTGTAGCGTCGAATGAACTGCAGTCACTGATGCACAGCACATGCAGACTCACAGCTTACATGTGCCTCATATAAAATACAGTAGCTTCATGAACTTTTTAATAAGCAGTGAATAATTATGATCATTCAATGAGCATAGGTGGCTATTCTTGCTAGACATGCATGGTCTGGTGCGTTGGGGCGGGGTGGGGTGAGGTGGGAGTGGGGGAAGGTGCAATCTGAGAAGCCAATCGACAAGCGGAAGTGACGTATATCTTATGAATATGGATGACGCTCGAACGCCAGCCAGACGACGGATAGGCAGACGGATAGGCAGACGGATAGGCAGACGGATAGGCAGACGGATAGGCAGACGGATTGGCAGAGATGCAGACAAGAGTATATCATGTACATGTATATATGTATACAGATAGGTGTAGACATCGATGCATAGAAATGACTTACGATTGATGATCTGCACGGAGGTAAATCTTGGCAGCAATGAGCGACGAAGACTGCAGCAGCAGCAGCAGCAGCAGCAGCAGCGGTGGCAGCAGCAGCAGCAGCAGCAGTGGCGGTGGCAGCAGTGGAGTCTGAATGGTGCTTCACTGCAGCAGTCGACTTCGTCTGATGGTTGTTTATGGGTGGAGACGACGACGACGACAACGTATGGTGCCCGTTCATCACCGGTTTATTCGTAGGACGCCATTGAAAGCCATGGGGGGTATAATCTGAGAGAAAGAAAGAGACGTGGACAGATATATATATATATAATTATTATATATACATGTACAATTGTACATATATATGTGTGTGTGTGCGCGCGCGCACGTGTGTGTGCGCGTGTGTGTGTGTGGCTGAGGACATGCGCAGACAGAGACACAGACGAATGCAGAAGGGCCAGAAAAGAAGAACTGAAATGGGAAGACAGAAATAGGGATAGAGTGATAGACCCATATAAACCGAGAGTGGAAAAGTTGGATGGATAGGCAGATGAATGAATTTGTTGTGTATGGATGGATGTATGGATGGATGGATGGATGGATGCGTTTAATGCATTGGATGAATGGATGGATGAATGGATGGAGGAATGTGTGGATGTATGGATGGATGGATGGATGGATGCGTTTAATGCATTGAATGAATGGATGGATGGATGAATGGATGGAGGAGTGTGTGAATGAATGGATTGATGGACGGATGGCTGAACCAAGTAACGGACTATATACAAGAAAATGCAGGCAGACAGACAGACAGACAGACGGACAGACGGACAGACGGACAGACATTCAGAAATAGTGAAGAGGTGGATGAAAATAGTGTGGCGAAAGATTCCTTTGAAATGGAATGATTATTGATTAATGCCATCGTCATTTCTTTCGCCTGACACTTGACTTCGTTCATTATTTCGTCGTTGGAGGCGCCAGTTTATGGATTGCCTTCGTTCCTTCGTCCAACGTCTTCTCTAGATTTGCTTCGTCCACCCTTCGGGGCCAAAACAATAGAGGAATTGGACAGAAGCCTAGAGGCTGCACAGTGAATGATTATTCCGATGCTATATTATTATGTGCAAGAAATAATTATATGAGGAAGTTTCCTATCAATCTTTCCTTCGCTCGCATTGTCAATTCATTCGTCCGTTAATTCGTCGTTCAGCTAAAAATAGTCATTTGCTCTTATTAAGCAGCCACCAACTAATTCACCTATTTAATCAAATCAGATATTGTTGTATATGATTAATAATACTTACAGTCAATAATTAGTCACTATGTAAGTCGTTACTCTTTCTGGTTTTTCAGTCATTCTGTTGTTCGTGTAGATCTAGTTATCGACATGTGGACCTAAGTGCATTTAGACTTGTCGTTTTAGTTGTTTATGCTATTCCTGCTTCATTTTTTTCTAAGCAAGTTATATTGACTTTGGTCATTTAGTAATTTAGTCCTTTAGTCATCAAGTCATTTAACAGTGAAGTTCTTATAAAGTTTCCCATGGAAGACGTTCTTTCGCTTATTTGTTACTTCACTGGAATAAACAACGGATGAGGTTAATGCAATCCTTCTATCTTTTTGGTCGAACTGAATTATTTTTCCACGAAACCCGGCCTGAAGGTTGAAAGTTCGTAAATAAAATTGCTTCAGTTGAAAGTCGGTCGTCATTTCAAAAAGGTTTTATCATCTTCAGTCGAGGGAAACGTTCGTAATTTTAAGCTTATATCGACTTTGAATTCAGTAGGCTAATTGTCACCATCCACAGGAGGAAAGTATTCAACCAAGCTCATTTCCAAGTCGCTAATAATAATTATGATCCACAATTCCTACTTGCGAATATTTTCATCTTAAACGCAATCAATTAAAATTTAGCA
This sequence comes from Lumbricus rubellus, assembly GCA_945859605.1. Classification (NCBI taxonomy): domain Eukaryota; kingdom Metazoa; phylum Annelida; class Clitellata; order Crassiclitellata; family Lumbricidae; genus Lumbricus; species Lumbricus rubellus. The sequence goes on along the minus strand of OX243815.1, from coordinate 36,756,144 downwards.
CCCATTTAAAACCTGAAAACAGGCAGCCTCACTTAGGTAGCCTAGCATATGAAATACATTGTAAGCCTAGTGTAAATAATGATAAACAACATGTGATTGTTATTCATATCATAGGCTAATTATTATTATCCTACACAACAGCCTTGACTGCAGCGATAGCATACAATTAAAATTATCCCATTCAACCTTTTTTCACCTATGAGTCTCGTTTACTGTAAAGCAGCAAAACATAAAACAGCAAAACATTACGACAGCAAAACATTAAGACAGCAAAACATTAAGACAGCAAAACATTAAAGAAGAAAAACATTAAAACAGCAAAACATTACGACAGCAAAACATTAAGACAGCAAAACATTAAAACAGCAAAACATTAAGAAAGCAAAACATTTAAACAGCAAAACATTAAGACAGCAAAACATTAGGGCAGCAAAGCATTAATACAGCAAAACATTACGACAGCAAAACATTAAAACAGCAAAACCCTCCTCTTCTTATCCAATTTTCTTTGCTCATATTTCCTGTCCTACACAACATTTATGTTTACATTGTAAACTGACGACGAACACCTGCAGGATTAACTTAACTCTCTTGAAAGGATCGGATTTGACAGAGAGCTGAGTGTTCGCTTTGAAGACGTCGAGTTCGTTTTTTTTAGCAGGCAGCGACGACATTGCAACGAAGCTAATACGACAAGGATGATCGTGATGATATACGCAATAGATATCATCCGGATGATGAGCTCTGCAGACAGACCGATGCAGCTGCTGCTGCTGGATATTGGCTTCGTTTCCGCTGATCTGTCTCTCTCTGTTTAAAAACGAAGTCTCGCGTTCGCTTTCTTTTGACGATCATGCATCAGATTAACTGCCATGATGACCACCTCAGCCCACCTGTCTTTCTCGTTGCACGCTATAGCAATCTGTGTGCATATGGTAAACAGTAAAAGCACGTCTATCATATCTATTTGTCTAGCTTTGTTTTAGCCAATGTGAGATTTTTCTGACTGCAAGTTCTAATCTTCCATCGAGTTTTAATTTGTCTTACATGCAAGGCGTTTAAATTATTGTTGGATTTAGTTATTTCGCTAAGTTTCAATTTTGATTCAAGCTAATGGAAACTGAAGCCACTACTTTCAGTCTTACAGTACAGCTTCATTTTCTTCAGCAGTGTTAGTCCCAGATACAGTTTCTTCGTCTATTCGTTATAACACTGGTAATGGCCATTGACAATGTAGGCATACATCAAATTACTGCCAACAGGCAATAATAACCTCTGTTCTTACACGGAGACAATGTAGGCCTATCCATGTGCATGTAAATAATTAATTATTATGATAGTCTATTTGCTCTTGTTATGTATATACGGTTGTGCTCCTGCAAAATGTATGCGTTGCATGGACGTACATGTACACAAAATTAATAATGTTCTTAACGGTGCCAATATACACAGGTACAATGCATGCATGTATGTACATGTATGTTTATACGAATGCCTGCATCTGTATATATCGATTCTATCGCAAGAGGTGATCCTCAGATTAGGCTATGAATAGGGCTTCCTGCCGCTGCATGCACCTCATAATCTTAATTCTAATTCTTTCTTCTCGACTATTATACGTCTTCACGTTTCTTTCTGATTTCCCTCTTAATCCATATTTCTTCCCTTTCTCTCCACCATCCTATTCTTTCTTCTTTGTCTTCTCTGATCTCTTACATTTGCTTGTCCTGTTTGCTCGCTAATTCGCTCATTCCTATCTGACCCTTTTCACTTTCCTGTCAACCGCCAATTTCGTTTTCATAATTTATTCAATATTATTTTCTCTTTTGTTGCATGCTTTAATTTTTCCTGCCTGACATCTCCTGGTCTGCAATCTCAATTTCAACTTTTCCCAAATCGCAAATCTATTGTCTTCATATGCCGAGATTTTCTTCGGCTGTTATACAATTCGATATCGTTAAGAGTTTGAAATGCGAAGTATCTACAACAAACAATGATATATATACATGTATATATATTATAGATCTATATAGGTCTATACAAATATATTATATCGTGCCCCTTATACAGGTCTATGATTGTGATATATTATGCCATGCATAACCGAGCAAGCATTTTGCCACAACAAATGACTCGTATTGATCGACTCTCGTAATGGTTTACAGCTTGGCCACAATAATACTCATCACTCGACACATAATGTCTCATTCAGTGAGGCCTTCAGCCAGATACACAAGTGAACTGTTTTTCTTTAGCCACAATGTTCAATCTACTGACACATTGTGTTTGCTGTGAGACAACAGAGGGGCCACAGATTTGGATTATAGATGGCATGGAAATTTTTGTGCGCTGTGAAGCAGACGGACTGAGACATGTTAAGAGAAACAGTTAATCACTTACAACACATTGAGACATGTTAAGAGAAACAGTTAATCTCTTACAGCACATTGAGACATGTTAAGAGAAACAGTTAATCACTTACAGCACATTGAGACATGTTAAGAGAAACAGTTAATCACTTACAACACATGCAAAGACAAAAACCTTTGAATAGGCCTACAAGCTACATGTACATGTATCTACACGGATGACAGGTACATGTATGCAATAGACAGAAAGACGAACAGAGAGACACATTGGACAGACAAATGAGTGCGCAGCGAAACTGATATCGATAATCACGTGAAAGGACAGGTTGAGCAGGAGATGTATAGAGGTGAGATTTAGCGGAGAGGCAGAAGCAGAAAGAGAAAGAGACAAATACATTTTGAAAGAGAGACAGGGAGACAGAGAGACAGAGAGACAGTAAGGATTGGAAGTGGTAAGGGTTATTCCTTATTCCAGACACACTTTGACCAGCACCGGTGCTGCCATGACAACAGCTCATGAGAGACAGAGAGACAGAAACATGGAGACATAGAGAAAAAAAGAACCAGAGTAAGAGAGAAAAAAGGAAAGAGGAGAGAGAGATAGATAAAAAGAGGAGGAAGTACACACAGGGTATGGTATGTAGTGCATTGGTATGGCTTGCTTCTATTTGTCTAACGGCGTTAATTGATTTGACGTCGCCGTCGTTTTCAGCCGACACACAATGCTCTTCGGCGTCGGCCATCATCCAGTCGGCGCTCTCTCTCTCTCTCTCTCTCTCTCTCTCTCTCTCTCTCTCTCTCTCTCTCTCTCTCTCTCTCCAGGGACGAGGTCCAGTTTTAAAAGAAAGAGTGGATGGAGGAAGAATGAGAAAAGAGGAAGGAGGACGAGGAGAAGGATGGGGGAGGGTCAATTTCATTATCTCCATCATCCTCTGCAGTCGCTCGAGTATCGATCGTCCACGAGGAGCTGTTGTCATGCATGCAGGCATCGCTGGTGCTGCTGGTCAAAGTGTGTTTGGTATATGGAATAAGGAATAACCCTTTCCACTTTCAATCCATGCGCCTCTCATGCAGCCGTCGTCATATCACGTGACACAACAGCAGGGAAGAAACGATCATTCTGAGGTGAACTCGTGAACTCATTTAAGTCGTTTGGTCCAGAAAGAAGAAGAACCGGTGATGAAATCAATCAACCGTGATTCTCATCGATCCATTTATCAATCGATCTATCCATCCATCATCATCATCATCATCATCATCATCATCATCATCATCATCATCATCATCATCATCATCATCATCATCATCATCATCATCATCATCATCATCACCACCGTCGTCATCATCATCATCGTCGTCGTCATCATCATCATCATCATCATCGTCGTCGTCGTCATCATCATCATCATCATACGTAATATACTACGATCAATGGTTTAGCATCCAGTGACTGGACTGATCTACAGCCTCTATAGGTCTGTACGTATTCTACTGGAAGCAGGTAAAGTCATGTATAAGCAACGCTTATGAAAGTTGCTTTACTTTCCTGAATCTATCATGTTTAGCTTATTATTATAGGCTTTCAATGCAGAGCTCGAGAACGATCGTCAGTTGCACATAGAGATCAAGTAGGCTATGGTGTTATAGAATCCTGCATGTAGGCCCTAAAATATTATACGAACAGGTCCTTATTAAGGTGGATGTTGAGTGTGCTGCAGTTTCAAGGGCCCGCTGTCCGCAGTTATAAATACATGTACAATTGTACATGTATGTGCGTGGTGAATCGGGGGATTGCCAGAGGGGGGGTTCATTGGATGGCAATCACAGCATCCGGGTCCACACTAGCCTTAATGCGGCCCTGGAAAATGAAAAAAGAAATTAATATTCCTAATAATGGTAATAATCTCTCGTTCATTATTTCGAACTGACATGAAAGCAGTGTGATTAAAAAGTCACGGTATGAACGGATGAACAACTTATAGTCTACTACAGACATCGACTTTAATATGCAGACATGAGAAACGTCATCACGTCCTATTATAGCTCACTTTGCCAACGACATCTGCCGAATGGAAGGCTGAGTCTAACCTTGGAATTGTAAACCTTGAGATGGCCATGCATGGGAAAGGTATCGAGAATATTTATAGCGCATGCTCAAAAGAGTGATGAACTGTTGAAAGATTTAGTACCCAATCTTTCTTCATTTCTTGCATAAATGAATCAATCATTCGTACAATCAAATCCTAGCAATCAAAGAATGAATGCAGATCAATCAATCCATCAGTCAATCCGAATAGGCTATTGTAGCGAATGTCGGAATGTGGCCTAGTAGGCCTATGTCGTCAGATACTGCAGGACTGCGAATCCAAATGCGTGTTTTCTTGTGATCATGGTAAATGAACTGCAGGTGCAGTCATGGCCTATCGGCTGCTATGGATTAGTAATAATAATAATATAGTCGTCTAATTAGCGGGAATTAACAAGCATTGAGTAAACGTAGACTAATGGCATATTATGCTATGACCTATACCTTCACGTTACATTAAACACCCATACATGCATCCTTATTCCCTAGCAACGCTGTCAAGGCAGATCATTAAAATGACAAATTGCTGAAAAAATTAATATAGGCCCCTGGGCCTAGATATTTAGCCACAGTAAAGACCTATCTGTCGAGGCTGTCATTGCTGAAACAAGATGCTGGACTGGAAATATCTTTAAACGCGCTTGCTTCGTTTAGATAGTCTAATTGTTTTAGAATGTTTTCTCTCACAACCTTTCTGTACGGTCCTTTTATTATTTCGGACAATAGAAGATGATTAATTTGAGTTTTAAAACCGAGTAATTGAGGGCCTACTTTTTCTGAAAATCTGGTACAAGACCCAAGCTTAAGTTTCTCTTGTAGTATAGCATGTCAGGCTACTTGAAATTCCACGTCCTTAATTGCTGGCATCAGTGATCCACGCGAAGAGCACGTAATGATTAGCAGGGTGTTTTCATTTTTTCCAGTTTATGATTCACCAAATACTGAAACATGAGAACTCGGTGAAATGCAACAATACAGCACATTATTCAAAGTAGGTCTAAAAGCTTAAAGTTGGCGAAGACGTTTTGACGGCGAAATGCACAATGAGGTTTACAATTTGTTTCATTCTTAATTACCAAACGCAATTTGTGGCAATGAAGACCAATATTGATACCTGATGCAATCAAGTTATACAGTAGATGCCAAACAGTGCATAGGGATTGAGAACTAAACCGCAGCAAGCAGATTAAGACAATGTGAAGTAGTGCATATTTAACTGTAATGAAAGATAAGTAAAAGCAAGACAACAAGAAAAAATCAAGCAGAAAAATCAAAACATGCAGAGTTTAGACAAGAAGAGACAGCGGATGAGGCATAAGCAGCTGTAATCAAATGCAGTAACTTATTTAGCGTCGTTATGGCACTTTTTAGAATTAGAAACCATGCATGGATACATTGGATATAGGCCTATACATGTATGTTACATGTGTCGTTTATTGCGTGAACCGATCCTTTGTTGCGATTGAAAGCCACTTCCTATAATTATCCTATCTAAATTCATCAGACAAAGTCGTCTTTTATTTATAAACTATTCATAACTTAGTCGTCAATCAATCAATGGCCAACGCTCATGTTGAATTCATCGAATCTTGTGATTGTGACTTATGATTGCAGACAGAAACACTAGCATAGAAGTATATCCTTTGATGAACCAATTGCTAACCGCATTTTGGTTTATACCTACACACTCTTAATGTGGCTTGCTGCTCTTTTGTATATTATAGTGCATATACACTAGATATTGGAAGTATAACTTCACTGACTTATATAGCCTTTAATACACCCAATTGATGCAGCACAGGAGTAGATGGCTTAAGAGCAGTCTAGTTTATTGCAGGTATAATAGATAGTGTTAATTATGGTCGCATTAACATCTGACGTTGCTAACGATTCTTCAAAGACGTTCTCCTCCTTCTTCTCTATTCACCGTCGTCTGCTGCTCATAAGTCAGTTCTTCTTTCGAGTGAAGTCGTCTCTCCTGCAACGACGTCGTCGTTGGCGACACAAGCAAAGGTTGGCGCTAATGGCAGCGACGCCTCAGCCGACGCCGCTTTCAGCGCTGCCGCTCCAATCGGAATTCGATCGAAAGTAGTTCATGCATCATTAGTAGATGGCAGCAGCAGCAGCAGCAGCAGCGGCAGGAGCTGCTTGGCATCCTCTGAAGGAAACATAAATCTAGAGACATAGGATACTCGCGGAATTGGAAGGAGGCTGATCGATTGAGTGAACGACCACACACTAGGCCTACTCATTATCTCAAAAAGCAAGGAAACGGTAGACTGCTATAGGTCTGCACGCATGATTCATCTGTCTCAAATTTTTATCCACTTACTGTACACAGTACACTCTTGTACATCAAATCTTCGTATCAGACGCTTCAATGTGTTTCTTTTTTTTATTCCATTCTCTGTTAGGCGGCTCTTTAATCATTTGCAACGAATTAAATCCCCAAAATTAAGTTCGCAAGATTCGGATCAAAACTCGATCATCGTCTGTCAACGGCGCCATAATTATTGCAACACTAATGACAACAATCGTTAATTTTGATTAAAATCTGAACTATAGTACCAGTTCAACTTTTAAAATATAATAATAGAGTGCAATATCTTCAATTTTACGCATTATTAAAAAGTAGAATATAAATAATTTTTAAAAGTTGGCGGAGTTATAATAATGCATGCACAGTTGGTTCATTGATGCTGGATGGTGCCCACTGCGCCCTGACAGATACCCCAATGTAACCCCATGCACCCTTGAATCCCTTACCTATCAAACTTAAGCCTAAGATATTTTAATTGTCTTTGACTTTAATTGCCTCATTTCTTCTGTGTCCTTATAAAAATGCAGTATACTGGATCGAATTATTCGATCGATCTCAGACAAGACTGAATAGTGAATACGATTATGCATGTTTATTATAATAATCTGAATCACTCATTATAGAATTACCGTTTATTTTATGGGTCTAAATCAGAATGATGTGTTATCCGTTTGACCTGCACAATAGTGAATGCCCCGTTGTCTTTTGCAGCTCACATGGCATGCACAGTTCAACCTTGCAGTTTAATGTGTGTAAAAGTTAATCAAACTTTTCTCTAGAAGTAAAATCGCTGGCCTATTATTATAAACATATTTGTAGATACGTTCACTTTCGTTCAACAGTATAGGCTGAATTTGGTTCATTATTCTCGTTTTGTTCATTATGTATCTAAAGCCTAGATTCTTCCGATTTGAAAGCTGTGCCTCTGAACGGAAGTTGAATATCAGTCATTGAAGTTCAGTTCCAGAACTGAATTGATACATGTATGTATATATTGTGAAGCAGTAGACTTTTATTGCAATAGAAAATCTCGTTGATATTACTGCATCAGTTGAGAGTCATCTATGTCTCTGCAGGTCTTTGCCTTGCAGACGCCCTTGAGAAGAAGATGGGCACAATAGTATCTTTGCATTGTATGATTGCATCGGGGGTACGTTACGTCCGTATAATGACCATGCATATAGGGCCGCTATACGTACCGGTCATAATTAAGATATCGATCACAGTTTTGGTGCAATGAATGATGAGACCCTTTATGGCGTGCGAGAGAATGCAGGTACACGCGTATTATTATAATATTATTTATTATACCCCTCAGCTGCAGGACCAATCGTCTGAGAGGGATGCTATCATCGTTCAATGATGAGTGTTAATGAAATCTGACAGCAGGGCATCCAGTGCATCCAGTCTCCAGCGTTAAATTGAGACTCAAAGGTCATTCAATGAATGAGCTGACACGGATAATTCACCACATCGATGAATCCAACACAAACAACGGTGAACTCTGTCATTGTTCGCACTTCATATAGTGCCAGTCCCAAGCCAGGATGATGGTGGAGGACACCGCTAATGATCTTTTGATGTTACACTATGTCTGTAAACAGTATAACTACTTGAGACAACGGTGTCTCGTGCTTAATACAACTGGATGGTTGACGTTAGTTAATAGTTAGGCCTACGCTCTAGGACTGTAGCATAATAATACTTGAAAATTGAACACATGCGTCATTCTTGCCCAGTTTCATGTTCATCCCCGTCTTTAGAACGTGTGCACTTATAGTCTTACACAGACAGACAGACAAACAGACAGACAAACAGACAGACAGACAGTCTGAGATAGATAGACAGACAGGCAGATAGACAGGACAGACAGACGAACGGAAAGATGGACGAATAGTTAACGGGACGAGCGAAGAGGAAGATAACAGATAGATATAAATATGAATGATAGACGGACGGACGGCAATGGAGGAGAGCAGGATATTGAAGAAAATTATCGATATAAAAGATGAAAGGAAATATCACAGAGATCAAAAAGGTGAAATAGGAGAGGAGGGTAGGAAAGAGAGAGAGACGGAGAGAGAGAGCGAGAGAGAGGGAGAGAGATAGAGAGACAGAGAGACAGAGAGAGAGAGAAAGAGAGAGGGAGTGGAAGGGAAGAGAAGGACATAGAAGAGGGAAGAGAAGGATATAGGAGAGGGAAGAGGAGACGCAGACGATGAGGGAAATCGTGTATAGACTCTTCTTTGACACTGCGCATGACCTAGATTCGACTGAGTCTGCAGGGGAATATTCTGTAGATGAAAAGGAGAGAGACTGCGCATGCGCAGTGACAATCGTCTGAACGTTTTGCGCCGATCGAACGGATAGAAATAAAATGATATCTCACGAGCAGCAGATATGAATAGAAATGACATTCGATCGAGGTTTCTCTTTCCAACGATGTCGCATCATATATGCATTGGCAGCGTCCGAAAGACAGATAGACAGACAGACACGCAGACACACACGCATACATATAAGGACTGGTAACGATGGCAGTGTGTAACTGTGTGATGGCTGTGTTATAGGAAGAGGACATTATTTTAAAGAGGGCATTCTGCATTATACAAACATCGAATAAAGTAGTAAAGAGATATTGAAGCTAAGGACCTATAATATAGCCTATATATATATATATATATATATATACATGATGTCCCGATGAAAAGTATAGTCCTACAAAAAGTGTCATTAATTCGGTCAAAATTTGTTAAGATTTGTCTGAAATTTTAAACGCAACAACTGTATGCTATTTATATTAACTACCAACTCCTAAAACCGATTGGAAATATTTCGTGAGTTTTTCAAGTTTATGAGATTTTAAAATGTGTTTGTTTCTACTGTTTGTGTATGTCTTCATGACTGTCTTTCGCTCTCTCTTTAAGAGAGTTACAATCTCATTACGACAATTACCAATGACCAATCTCGTGAAGACGGTGCGATAAATATAAGATTTCGATTTAAACTGACTAACGCATCCATTGAAACGACCATGATAGACGAGGACTTTTGCCAAGCGCTCACTATGTGGGCCTACGCCACTTCCGTTTGAAGAACTAGTTTAGAACTGGCGCTTCATAAATTCTGTATTAGTCTTTCATTGCGTTGAATAGAAGAGTGGAGGTGTATAAGGCGATCGATCTTTCATCGAGCCATTAACGAGCAATTAATCTGTCAGGCAATTAACAGACAAGCACAGAGTCATATGACTGACAACGTGCTCGCTCCAATTGCTTCAACGTTCTGCTCCACTGATTTTTATGGCATGGTCGCTGGACCGAAACGAAAACAACATCCACCGACCTCGTTTTCATTTATCTTCCACCGGAAACTGGACTCGGGTCACGTGATAGAAGGCTGAGGCCACTTCTAGCTCAGTTTATGTAGCGCCTGATTTCTGATTATAAATTTAACGTTTCGTATAAAACGAGCGAGATCTGACGAGACATGTCGAACAGCAACTGCTGCGTAAATCTTATGCAGAGGATTTTTATAGCGCCACCTGATCTCGTATTATATATATATACAATATAATATATACAATATAATTATATATATATGCATATATATATATATATTTGTCTGGTCAACATGAAGATACGAGTGCAAAGTATAGTATACATCTATGCTGGCGATGGACGATGGTATAGTCATCGTCGTCGT
>OX243815.1:36725446-36745464 GCA_945859605.1 Lumbricus rubellus | reverse complement strand
GATGGTATAGTCATCGTCGCCGTCGTTGCCATGGCTAATCATCAAAGTCTGGCGATGATTAAAAGAAGAGAGTAATGAAAACAAACAAGCGAACTGAAACGGACAGAATCAAAGTCCATCTGAGGAAGACAACATCATCAGAATGAAGTAGAATAAAGAGAGAGAGAGAGAGAGAGAGAGAGAGAGAGAGAGAGAGAGAGAGAGAGAGAGAGAGAGAGAGAGAGAGAGAGAGAGAGAGAGAGAGAGAGAGAGAGAGAGAGAGAGAGAGAGAGAGAGAGAGAGAGAGAGACCGAGGCAGAGATGCAAAGAGATAGACAGCACAAGAAAATGAGACATAGCACCAAGATACGGAGAGAGAGAGACAGACAGACAGAGAGAGACAGACAAAATAGACATACAGAGACAGAGAGACAGACAGAGACAGAGACAGGCAGACAGAGACAGAGAAGACCTCGAGTGAAGGGATCTGTAGCTCCGTAGCGCAGACGAATGTACACGAAACGCTGGTTAATCGATTTGTAAAATGCTGAGTTCGTCTGTTCAGCTGTTCATTATTGTTCACTGTGTTCAACTGCTTTGCCGCCTCAACCACTGAAGAGAGAATTGATCGCCAGATGAAGAAGAAGAACTGTGGTGAGATAAAAAAAAAGATGAAGAGACCGGTGGGGTTGTGGGGGGGGGGAGGGGCGATTTCGGGGCAGCGCTTGACAGCAGGCGATTGCATGGTCTTCTATCTAGTATAGTATATTGCATGTTGCACGTGATCTTGTCTTTTGTCTCTCTCGTGTTTCCTGCGTTCCTGCTTTAATCCATTGTTCGGTAACACATCTCGCAATACTTCAAGAAGTGATGTCTAATCAGATCAGACACAGATGTTACACCGTCGCCACCGACTTTCTGGCTGTAAAACAGAGATTCCGTTTTAAAAGCAAACTAGGCCTATGTGCCACAGTTGCTAGTTGGGCAGCAAGTATAATATTCTACAGTGTTCTTGATACCGTATACTGTCAAAATGTGGCTGACATGACATTCAGAAGATCAGATCGCCATTTTATCTCGATTTGTTGTTGTCCATTGGGACGAATGGATTCGCTTGACAACGACTTGCAGCATTTTGAGAGAAGAAGGAAGATATTCTTCACCGAGCAACAATTGCAGAGGGAATAATACGGCATCGACGTCATGCATCTTATGATTTGATAACAGACGCAGCTGCATGTGGTGGATAAGTCGGTGGATGGGTGGGTTGGGTGGGTAGGTGGGTTGGGTGGTGGATGGGTAGATGAGTGGGTACCACTGGGTAGGTGGGTTGGGTGGATGGGTCGGTCGGGTCGGTCGGCGAGTCGGTTGGTCGGTTGGTCAGTCTTTCTTATGAAGGTCAATAATTTCCGATTCTCTTCAGTGGTTGTCACTTGTTTAGTCAGTTCGCAGTCTCCAGTTTATGCACGATCAGATGATACAAATATTTATTGGCAATATCTATAGTCTATATTAGTATCTGGTCCTGGGCACGACGTTAAACTGCATGCATCCTCTGCCACAGGGAACCAACAACGTCCCTGTGCCGGTCCTAAGCCCGGACAAAAGGAGGAAGGTTTGCCAGATGGGTGGCGATACGCTGGCAGTGAAAAACCAAGACGATTGTAATCCGCAAAAACCACGACACAAGTGACATAGCGACCCAGATGCTTCAAGGTGTCATGATGTGGAGCAGACATGCACAGGCCGGTCAGGGCAGACTGATGAAGAGAGTCGGGGGGAGAGCGTGGGACACAACGGGCATTGACCCACATTGTTCTTCATGCCTCTTTTTCACGATTCTCTTCAATCAGACAAGATAGTCTAGATGCTCCAAGATGTTAATGTAACTTACTGGTATACTATGGAGCAGACCTGCTGACCGGACCGGCAGAAGCTGGGCAACATGGCACGAGACAGACTCAGAACAGAGAGTGGCGTCGGACTCCTACGGGCATTGATGATGATGATGATGATGATGATGATGATGATGATGATGATGATGATGATGATGATGATGATGATGATGATGATGATGATGATGATATTAGTATCTGCTGATGGTACTTACATGTATATAGCATTAAAAAATTGTCAGACATGATCACATGGCCTACTATAGTACTGCTGCTGCTGCTGATGGCTGCTGCTGCTGCTCGGGTCAGAATAGGATGATCATTGTTCTGAACATTGTTCGCATTATTTGGTCCCGCATGCAGTGTAAACACTTGCTGAAAGAGGGTGCAAGAATGATTGCCGATACTGATACTGTCTCCCTTTCTAGTGTTTGACCCCGACCCTATTCCACAAGAGCCCCTCCTTTCTACTGCACCGCGCGCCCATAAACAGAGTGCATGTCATCATTTTACTGATCGAATAACGACGAATTCATTGATAATAATTGATTCGTCTGAGTCTATACATATTCGATGTATAACGGCCAAATAGAAGATGACAGCCATGATAATTATTCTTGGCAAATAGACCTATAGTCCTTCATGACGTTGCTACATCTTTGTTGCACAATTCTGAAAACTCACACGTGAAGCACGTTTAATGCTTCGGTTGTTCATTGTGGGCTGTTAGTGACAACACAATGACCGTCATACAGTGATGATTACTTTGATTAGCCTACACGAGTTAATAATTAATTGCTTAAAAGCGAAACAATTTCAGACAGTTGATGTGGCAGACATCACAGAGGCGGACTAATACATGTAGGAAGCGATGGGAAAAAAGCGAGCACGTGGCTCAAATCCTGACGAAGCACACATTCGTTCTGAACAAAAGTTTGTTGGTGACACCTACGAGATTCCGTACCGTATGAGGCAGAGGCACATGGCGGCAAAATTATATGTCGCTTTCCAGATCTGCTCTTACGAAGATGTTTAATGACAGAATTCGGACGAATAGGGCCTAAGCTTACTTTGTTGTTTCATTTGGAGATGCAATGACAAAGAGAATAATCTGCTTAAAGTAAATACTTTTGCGCTACGATGCATCTTGAAAAGTTGCAATATGTTTTTATAAGTTAGTTAAAAATAGTACTGTCGTTGATTTTCTTTATTGGACTAACTTAGAGTGCTATTTCCCCTTACTTCAAACTTATCGAGTCTCGAAATATACGAAATATATAATATAGTGAATATTCTGAAATTAAGCGTGCTTCCATTTCCGTTAATTTTTAAATCAAATTTAATTATTGACAGTTTGCATGCGATGTAGATTTATCTTAGATGATGTCGAACAAACAGGATCATAGACATTCGCAATAATATATATATGGACGGCTGCTGCAGAGCTGCTGGTAACTAAGTGAGGTCATGAAACGATGGGCTGCAGACATGATTCTAGAACCATAGCTTTGCGAACGAATGAAGGAGGGGTTGAAAATCTGCGACTCGAGATAAGCGGGATATGCACGAGTAACATGATGAAGCGGAACAGATGGCCAAACGACCCACCGACCAACAGACAGACCAACAGACTGACCAACAGACTGACCAACAGACTGACCAAACTATCTGTCTGCGTCTACATGCATGGCAGAGTACATGCATGCGACACGCATGACGACTGCAGAAGGTTCCCATCGATTGGTTGAGAGAAAAAACCTGAAATGACAAAGCAGTATAGGATAGACTATGCATGTGATGATGGGATTGAGAAAGGCCTTCAACAAAATAAAAAATATATATATAGGCATAGGACTCGTCTGCCTATATATATATGTAGGCCTACTTCGTTAGCAAAAATGTTCATTATAGGCTAATTGTAACGGTATAAATAAATAAAGCAGGCTAACAGCAACAACAGCAACAAAAGTAGTAGGCCAAGTAATAATCGTAGCTATAACAATAACAATAATAATTGTAACAGTTAGGCCTAATTAGATAATTGAAAAGTAAAAAATATCTATTTTATAAGTCAATGTGACGTGACAATAGACTTTTACTTTCTAAATTAAGACTGTTAAAAGTAATACCAAAAGATCTATTTTATAGTCAAAGTGACATGACAATAGAACTTGAAGCTTTAAATTAGACTAAGTGACGCAACAGGAAAACCTAAGATCTTTTAACTTTTTTAAAATCGACCGTTAGACATGTTTTCTTATTGATGTCGTCACAATATGATTTTCTTCCAAATGAACATTTTCCATGATAACGTCATGATAACGTCATGATAATGTCATGATAACGTCACGAGTTGACGAGACAAAGGCAATTAGAAATGTTAATACGTGGGAATGACGATGATGAGCGGCAGTGAAATGAGAAAAGATGGGAATGCAAGAGAAAGAAGAGAGACACGCTCGCCTGCGAACGCGGAGAGACAAAGAGAGACGGGGAGAGAGACAGACAGAGACAGACAGAGAGAGAGAGGAGGGAGGGAGAGAGAGAGAGGGAAGGGAGACAGAGAGACAGAGACAGAGGAAGGAGAGAGAAAGAAAGACAGAGAACGAGAGAGATAGAGAGAGCGAGACAGAGGGAGAGAGACAGACAGAGACAGATAAAGAGAGACGGAGAGACATGTATTATGCGTAGATGGCAAATGAGAGGAGTAGAGTGATTGGACAGATAGATCAGAATGAATGCGAGTGAAAAAATCGGAGAGATTCCATTTAGCGGAAAACATCCACCAACTAATTAGGAGAGACATGTTGCTAAGCCCTTCGTTACCGGCGGCTGTACGTTTATCGAATGCATTAAGAGAAATGAGCTGCACGTAATATTCGAAACGCCATTCCGACCAGGGATTTAACTCTTTGGAGGCTAAAATACATTATCTGGGACGATTATATAGATTCTAGAGATACCTGCTTTTGGCATTTAAAATCCATGAAAGTGGGGGTAGGCTATATATTTTATAATAGGCCTACAATTGGCATACCTAAACGAGATTATGCTTTTCGAATTTATGCAATTACGAAATTCAATACAGTAGAGTCTACTGACTGCACTTTAACTCATATGACGCTGGGTCCTAATTTTCCAGTTGAAATATTAGTCTTATCTGTTTTTCTGTCTCTGTCTCTGTCTCTCATTCTCCATCTGTCTCTGTCTCTGTCTGTCTGGTTTTTTCTCTCTATGTGCATTGGTAATACTATTAGGAGATAATAGCTAATAGCTCACCCATAAACTACCAAGTGCAGATTTCACAGCACTTTCTCGCATTTCTGAGGATGAGTAAAAACTAATGAGGCTGACAGCTTAAACTCAACAGACTTCTAGAGAGCCTAGGCTACTGTTTTTAGTTGTTGTTCTATTAATGTATTATTTAAAATTTTAAATATAGCTCAGAGGTCACATTTCCCGTTATACTTGACTTTGTTTTCAGCGATATTTATATTAAGAGTGATTTTAATCAAGTTTAGCAGTCATACTGAGAGGTTTTTGTATGTGTTGGACACAATTACTTAGAATTTAGACTTATATGAAGTTAGATAGGCCTAGGCTACACAATTGTACATGGTTATGTGTATCATAACTTCTTCATATGATAGTGCAGTACAATAAGGCTGTTATCTTCATTGTGTGCGCAAATTCAATTTGACTTTGTTAGATGCCATCTTTGAATTGCCACTTCACTTTTGTGGACGGTTATCGAGGCTCTGTCGTCGGTCGTCTGACCTGACTGACAGACAGGCAGACAGCGTAACCCATCGATTATACGTCATCGTCAATGCAGCAGCTGCAGCAGCAGCAGCATCAGGTCCTGCCACAGTGGCGGCGGCTGCAGTTCTGCTTCTCTTTGATCGTCTAGTTTTTGTGAATAGACGTTTGATAGACAGGCAGTGTATTAAATATCAAAGACATGGAGTCTCAAAATAGCGCCCACATTCACTGGCAAAAGTAGCATGTCATAATATACATGTATAGAAGAATTTGACAAATTATTGTAGGCTATGTGGCCTGTCCTGCACTGTGCGCGATTTTCGGATAGCCTATAGTAGCATAGTAGGGGTTCCATGACACTTAATCCCGCGACACTTAATACCGCGACAGTTAGTACCGGACATTTAATCCCGCGACACTTAATCCCGCGACCATTTAATCCCGCGACACTTAATCCCGCGCCGATTTAGCCCGCGACACTTAATCCCGGCGACATTTAATCCCGCGACACTTAATACCGGGAAAGTAAAACAACGTTTACAAAAGAGGTTAAATTCTATAAATAGGCATATTCACATCAATATTCACTTTGTGTTTAAAAAAGAGTTCAGCCTTTGCAGTAATATAGCCTATTATAAAACTGTACAATTCGATAAAAACAATAGTCACAGCAATATTCACTAATAAAAATTATCAAAACTGTACATTTTGAAATCCTCTCTAAAAGCCTTTATAATGATCGTTTTATGTACAACTGTGTACAACAGAAAAGCTGAGCAGAGAGGTAGGTGTACCCAATTGGCTATGTGGACAACAATAGTCAAACCCCTACTTACAGTTGGCTATGTGGACAACAGTAGTCGTACAAATATTCGTACTCACGTGTGTACAGGCATTAAGTGTCGCGGTATAAAATGTCGCGGGATTAACTGTCGCAGGGATTAAATGTCGCAGGGATTAACTGTCGCGGGATTAAATGACGCGGGATTAAATGTCGCCGGGACTAAGTGTCCGGCATTAACTGTCGCGGTATTAAGTGTCGCGGGATTAAATGTCGTGCTACCCATAGTAGGTTACTATCATAAGCTTAGTATTATAGTAGGGCCTATACCAGCTTCAGCGCAGTCTATACTACAGTAAATGTCAGATCTGACACTTTCCTTTTCGGTTAAAACTCACACTAACCGTAGCCATTAATCTCCCAGACAGTTTATGCTTCGAAGAAGTTCGTTGATGTCACCGATTGAAGTTAACGTATTTTATGTAAATTTATGTAAATTTATGCAAATCTTATATGCCAATCAATATAGTCCTATCTGCACTGAAAACGAGCAAAGCGACACCAGCAGCTTAGACGACGCTCCTGTCCTCCGTTCTTAAGTCGGATCCACTGCAGCAGCAACTAATCCCACGAAGAGATTGTTTCCTTTTTCGAAATGACATAATACACTGCAACGACCACCACAGGATTATACGGAGACTGCGTGAAGGGAAATCAGAATAATAATATAAGTTCAGATGCAGATCGCAAGGTGTTGTTGTTTTTCTATGCAATCGCCTCATATTATATTATTATGATATAACTCGAATGACAATATTCATGCGCTGTAGCAACTAAAGCTCTGTTTTCTTAAGACTTGTTATGTGCTTCTGCATGCTAATCAGCTGCTCTTGTCATGAACAGGAATTAAAGGTTTAGCAATAATAAACTTTATACAGCAATATTCTCTTTTAAGTATCTGCCATTCTTTCTGCAATTAAACCTCGCAAGATCAAGAAAACTTGAATAACAACCGCCTTGAAGCGACGCTGCATTTCCGTTGAAGACGTCTTATAATTATTATCACACACACTTGAAGACGTCATTAAAACGAAATGTCGTATTTGCAATGCATATGAAAAGCGTTATAATTATTATTCGCACTGTCTCTGAAAGTCTTTCTTCATCTTTCTCTCGCCTTAATGCCTAGACCCTACCTTTTCTTTCGAGGTTCCGCGCACTGGGAGCGCTTCTGAAAAGCTCTTGCTGTGAGAAGCGCTTTATAAATGGTCAGATATAAAACAATAAAATAAGTACAAATATGCCTATTGTGTAATAATATGACGTAGGATTAATAGGCCTATTGTAATATAGTGACAATACAGCATCATCAGAAAATGTAAGTCTGCCACTAACAGTGATGGATAACTATAGCTTTGCAACTAATTAATTAGAATTATCATCAGTTCAAATATCACAGGCAAAGCTAGAATTAACATTTATGAGAACTAATAATTAATAGAATTTGAGTTTGCACTCAGATAGTTTATTTGAATCAGGGGCTGTGTCCGAATAACAAATTAGGAGAAATGTTTTTGTGTAAAACGTCACAAAAACATTTGTCTTAATTTGTTATTCTAACGATGCAACTGATTAAACTGTTGGATAAAATATTTCATATTATGATAAACCCAAACTTCAATAATATTCATTAATTTCTTCTATTTGCTGTGGAAAATATTTTTATTCGTAAAAGATCGGAGTTGTACTTTGGAATTATTATGAATTCTAAAGTAGCCTATTTCTTTCAGAGGCCTATTATTTCATCACTCATTATTTTATTACAAATCCTGCAGCGCCAAATGCTCATTGCTCGCTCTATTGACGCTGATGTATAGACCTGATTCAATCAATCAATCACATAAATTTATATAGCGCCTCTTCAAGATCTCTACTCAGAGGCGCTCCCAACCCAGGCCTGGTCAAAAAGAAAGGTGATTATAGGCCTGCAGTACGACATTAGCAAACTACAACGTCGTTTTTTGATGGTTAACCGTACATACATGTACATGTAGTAATATTTCCCTCTGGGCCATTCATTTATGCACACAACGTATCTCTAGATAGCTAAACACTGGTGTCTGCTCTGATCAGCGACAACCTTCAGCTGTGTAAATCGTATAACGTAATATAATTTATATAGCGGTCTATAAGCTTCTCATCAGCTTCTGATCCACTTTGAAGCCGCTGGAATTATGCTTGCGTCGCCATTTCACTAAATCCGCGATCTGCGAGATAGTCACGTGCAAACCAAGCGTAGCATCGCCTGCAGCATACAGATCTTTTTTCATATTATTTGCTAAAAGGTTGATGCGTGCCATTGCGAGGGTTCCGAGTTCAGACCACGGAGAACATTTGTTGGAATTAGGCTAACTGCAGTTGAATGCAGTCTTTGGTCGGAAGAAGCAAACAGCTGTGAACAATTGGCTATATTATTGTTATTATGAAATATCGTGGCATTCTGAACCTACAGCTTTGTTATAGATGACCATACATGTATAATGTATAATGTATTCGTATATTTAGAGAAGAGGTTGTCAAACCGGAGGCATATAATTATAGATTAATATGTAGACTGGTATAATATACGCGAAGGTGTTAGTTACTATCAGTGTTATGCTATCAAAGCATGTGTTTTCATGCATAGAGAATACGTGGTTATACAGCTTCTATCATGCTGATTTTAATGCTCATACACTTGGTCAATCAAACTTCAACGAGAGTTCTGATATTTTATAGGCCTGTAATTATTAGCCTATGTTACAATCGGAGTCAGGATAACTGGCTTGCAATGATTTTTAACCATTTAAGTAGCGATATACGAATTTGCAATTATACAATAACTTGTCTCTATCTAGTCCGTTCTGGTAAGCCAATTGCTTCATTTTAATCTCTAATATTCTTTCTGATCGATGTGTTGCATTAGTCTAGTCTATGTGTCATCTATGATCATCATTTGATCATGTTGTCTATTATTATTCTTGTTCGACGCTTTGCATTACTGGAATCAATAAATTCGATTTCATTGATAATCGATTTTTTCCTTAGTCATCAGCCTAAGCTATTGTGAGCGTCTTGCATCCCGATCGATGAAGAAAGACGACATGTCAAACATGACCTTTATAGTGTGCGCCTAAAATATTTTAGTTCAAATTATATATAATAAACAATCAAAGAGTCTTTCAGCTTAGGGGTTTGAATTGAAAGTGCGTCTCTATTTAGGGTCCAGTAATCGAAGCAATTCCAGTGGTTCGTTCATTCCTCTTCACAGCGTAAAGACAAATATTATGGTCGCACAAATCGATTTGAAACCACAGTAATTTTCCATGAAATTCCACATAATAATAATAATAATAATAATAATAATAATAATAATAATAATAATAATAATAATAATAGTTTGAAGCGAAATGAAGGAAGACGTGAACATGAATTGAACAGCTATGGCTGCAGACGAGCATGCAAGAGACGACGACTGCAGCAGACACGCTGCAGCGTGAACAACGTGGAGATGAGGAGATTGACTAAGATGGATGATGAATGGCTTATCACGAACACATTCACTTGCCTTGCATTGGAAATAAACGAGGAATTAGGAAAGGAGGATAAGCGATGGAAAATAAATCTTAGTATTTGAATGGAAATCTGACTGATTGATAGAAACGGAACTGATAGGCAACGATGATAGACTGCGAGTGTCACGAGACTTGGAAGACGCTCAAATAATAGGCCTATTATAGGCTAATACTATAGACTATAAAGCCTATTCTTTTAGGCTACACTGGTCATAGAAGAAAAATAATAGGCTCCAAAGAGTCTAAAACTGCATGCTTCTGCTGCGACTCAGTCACAGAGTCTATGCTTCAGGGCTGTGAGTCTATATGGGGCTATGGGGCGGTGTCACGGTGGGCCGTGCACATGTGAGCTATGGGGCTGCAGGTCGTGTGGGTATTTAAAACTGTTCTCTTTATCACCGAGGTTTAATTAAGTCGGCAGCGTTCCTAAGTAGTAATCTTGAGGGGGCGCTATATAAATCCTTATAAAATGAATGATTGAGCGAATAAAATATGAAAATATTCATCAGTGAATGTGGACGAAGAGATCTTCCGAGTAAAGACTTTAACTCGAGTCTGGCATAGATATAATTATTTCATATATTATTCATGAGGTTGAAAAGCAGATCAGTGTGACACGTACAATTAGCCAGTTTACAAAACTATACGGCATACATGTATGGGTTACTTTCAATGTCTCTAACAATGGAACAGCGCTGTATTGAATCGGTTGACGTGTCATATTATCTGTCTGCATTGTCTCTTATTCTTTTAGAAGGTCGATTCCTGTGATGGCTGACCAAGGCATTCTGCCGCATCAACCGGCTGTTCTCACGGAAATCGTCTCCAAAGCAAGAAACTTCTTTCGCGAAATGAAATCGAAAATATAGTAAGCGAACAGTAACGTTGAACGAATCGAATGCGGACATTTATGTGGCGAACACTTTGAACAGTTTATCTATGAACTCATTCTTATAATACCAGGAACGCGTCCAATTACGTTGTCCCTTATGCACGAACTGCCTCCAGAGCGCATAATCTTCAGGTCCCGGGACCTCGCTTATGGAATTCCCTATCTGATTACCTTAAACAAGAAAAATTCTTACCTACATTTAAAAGGGAAGTGAAATCAGGCTTTTTACTGAAGTATGCTGATTGCTAAACAGGTCTTTCTAAGCAATTCATGTATACCTCAGCATCTTTTCTTTTTAGCTTCGATTGTTGTTTTCTCAATTTTTTTATTTCTTCCTTTGTTTGCTATCCTATATATTGCACCTATGTTTCAATTTAATTTTGTTTATATAATTTTGTTTATATAATTTTGTTGCTATGTTGCATGCTGTAGAATATTGATTAGTACAAACATTATAAACAGTACTAACAGTCCTATGGTCTCAACAGAACATTGTTACTTACAATTGTGTGACATTGATCATTGACTGAAATGCAGCTGTACATTAAGGGCCAGGTTTATATAAGCTCTTGGCTTTTTCCGGGCTTCCTGTTGCCTAGAAACCTTCTGTATTCACTGATGTTCATTTTGTTTCATTTTGTTTCTTTGGCAATAAAAAAAACTGCTGATCTCGTTTTCAATCTGGAACCCCACCCATCCCTCTCCAGGGTCTCTAGCGCCCTGTATCTCTTCGTGGTTCTTCCTCGAACAACTCATCATACCGGTTGGGTCATCAGAATCAATTAATGAACTGTAAAAATGAGTCTATCGAGTCTAAAGTCAATTGGACAATAATTAATTATGATTGGACATCAACCGAGACTCCAACAAATGACAGGGCCCGAGGTTTCGTTTGAAGAATAATCGTTATTATCATATTAGCTGGGTATAATAGACATTGATGATTTTCTTATGAGTGTGGCCCCAGACCTCTCTGAATAGATTTGTCCGTTCTCAGCTTCTGCGACCGGGTTTCGAGTTCGACTCTCGTAAATATTTGCCAACTTGCATCAGATTTCGTAGTAAATTCATCTCAGATACAACACTTAATAATATAGACCTACCAACAAATTCAGTGAGCATTTCGATTTTTGGCATCCGATGAAGGCCCTGTATAAAATTATCAGTCTGTCAGATGCATATATACATACATACAGACTATAGGCCATAAGATGGTTTATTGGACAAGTTATAGACCACTGCGTGGATTTTTGTACGGCGTAGGCTAACCTAGAGTAATTGTACATTGTCATTTCGTTTTTCTTTATTTCTCTGCTTACATGTAGGCCTATGTCTGCAAGCCATCTGGTAAGCCTTATTCTAGAAGATGAACTGCATGTCATTGTCTATAGCTATCTACTAGTCTTACAGTGTTGTCATACAGCCATAAGCTTCAGCGTTCGCAACATTGCTGACTAAAGGCCTAAGACTATAGTCGTCTTCTAACAAGGCCATTGAGATTGTACGAGTGACTTCATTTAAATCTTCTTCCTCTTCTGCTAATAAGACACGCAAAATAACAATAGTATAAGGATGCAGATGTCTGCCATGTTGCGTTGTTTCGGTTTGGTTTGCTATAGTGGTGGCGAAGAGGAGTATATAACGTTCGAGGAGGCGATTTCCATCCTCAGATTGGAATTGAATTATCCAGCGGAGAAGGCGCTCCACTTCGTCCGCAGATTCGATCGGAACAACGATGGTCGACTGTCAATGGCCGAGTTCAATCTGTTCCGGAAGAAGATCGAAGAAACGTGAGCAGAACATTCAATGCCACCACCACCACCACCACCACCACCACCACCACCACCACCACCACCACCACCACCACCACCACCACCACCACCACCACCACCACCACCACCACCACCACCACCACCACCACCACCACCACCACCACCACCACCACCACTCCCATTTAAAGAGAACACCCATGCATATATATACATATATATATATGTGTGTGTGTGTATGTGCGTGTGTGTGTGTGTAGAGCCAATTCATTTATAGGATGAACAGACGATGGTGACCAGTGTCCTCTGGTGAATAGAAACAGCTAGCAATGAAGTGGAAAGAGGAGACGGAATAATTGGAGGGAATGCAAATGGGAATAGTGCTTGCAATGGAAGTAGGCTATAACAGATTCGCTGAAACAGGAATAAAACAGGAATTGGTATACGTCAGTGAAATACGACATAGTGAGTTCAATCAGTATAATTACATGTATGCTCTGTTGCGAAAACGAAGAACTGTGTAAATGTGAACATTATGCATCCACGTAGATTATGCATGTATTATTATAAACGCATACATTGTACATGCATGCATAATTGCATATAGGTCAGGCCCTTCATAGGCGTTATGTACATTGCTACAAAGACACAGGACTTGCAGGACAGAAGAATATCTTCTATAATAGATCTATAGACGCTTATACAAGGTTCCTTCAATCAATTACAAATATCAACATTCAAACAGGAATTCATTGAGGATCCGTTAAATATTGATGTTTACATTTGGTTGCGATTTCTTAAGTATACCAATTTTTTGGCTTGTTTGGAGTGGAGTATAATTATTGTTATTGTTATCTGGAGAATTGTTATCTCAGCCGTGGTTCGTTTCTGTTCTTATCCAGCAAAGTGCAGATCGTTCCGATGTTCAAGCAATACGACGTCGATGGCAATGGATACATAACACTGGAGGAGGCATCGTCCATTCTCCAGGGTCCGCCCTTCAACTTTCCGCCGGCCAAGGTTATCGGTCTACTCCAGCGCTTCGACAAAGATGGAAACGGACAGCTGGACATCGAGGAATTCGCCGGGTTCTACTCGGAGGCCAAAGCGACGTAAGACGAATCCATTGTATTGCATGGCATGACGAATATTATTATTATTATTAGGGCTGTTGATTTAATCGCGTTAACGCGTGCGATTAACGCGTTAAAAAATTTTGCGATTAAAAATTTTAACGCATTAATCGTACGCGTTAATTAAATCTGATTAAAATGAAATCCGAGGCAGAAAACTCGTTTTAAACGGAAGGTTCATACTTAAAACTAGTTATAATTATATCTTTGGCAAATATTCCAAAAAAGAAGTCGAGTATTATCGTAGCAATTCTTTGCTCAATTATCGCCTGCATGCGAACCAAAACATGCGTTAAGCGCTAACGATGAGCCGTCGACATCGGCCGCATCGCATGATTCGCATCGTCCACTAAGGTCGTTTCCTCACTCTGTCAGACTACGTTGGTTGAACTCCAGGAGATGGCAAGACCAATGGATCCAGGTTTCAAATGATAAATGCTTACAGAAGGACAACTGAGACGAGGTTTGGCAAGAACTGCAACCTCTTGTGAAAAATTGTGACTAAACAATGAGGTTCTATATAGTAGTTACTGTAGACCTACTATTGTTAATTACATGAAAGCATATCATTTGAAGTTTGAACCGACAAATGTAAATAAACTGGTCTGCCTATACAATTGGCTGAATAAATAATTAATTTTGTTAGTCAGAAAAAAGTTGCCTAATTTTCACATTTAGGGTATATCATTTTAATTAAAGGAGCCTCAAATAAAAAAAATAACGGATGACTGATTTGAACAGTGTTTCAATTCTGTCTGTCATGCAAATCTGTTCAATAAACTAAATGCAGAAATTCAATAGGCCTAAGCCGAAGGTTATTAAATACGTTTGCAATAGAAAGAATTCATTCAGACGTTAAAATTGTATGCTTCAGGGGTCCTTAGAAAACAGTAAGATTAATATATTTGAAGAAAATGTATTGCGATTAATTTGCAGTTAATTGCAATGCCTCTTGAATTAAAATTTTTAATCGAACAACAGCCCTAATTATTATTATTATTATTATTATTATTATTATTATTATTATTATTATTATTATTATTATTATTATTATTATTATTATTATTATTATCATTATTATCATTGTTATATTCCTCTAAAAACAGAGTACTACGGCCTCGTCGAGCCCAGGCATGCGATGGCGTTGAATTATTATTATTATTATTATTATTATTATTATTATTATTATTATTATTATTATTATTATTATTATTATTTTTTTTTTTTTTGCCCCGAGGTATACAGGATCCCTCGGGATCCTGTATACCTCTAATTATTATTATTATTATTATTATTATTAACACTATGTTACTACTATCAAGCTACAACAAAAGAACCCGCGAAGGCGACAGCGTTAAAGCGCTGAATGGTCACCGAAAGTCTTTGATAGAGGAATGACGTTTCTCTCAATTCGTCCGTCGTCTTCGTCAAGTGACGACCCAAATCTGTGATGAATTCAATGCCTCTTGAATTAACAGGGCCTAGAGTTATTATATTATTATTATTATTATTATTATTATTATTATTATTATTATTATTATTATTATTATTATTATTATTATTATTATTATTATTATTATTATTATTATTATTATTATTATTATTATTATTATATTGCAATTATTGCATGCCAAAGCGACGTAAGACAAATCCATTGTATTGCATGGCATGACGAATAATTATTATTATGGCGGTCAATAGATGACCTTCACAATATTAGAAGAGTTATTGCTTAGGGAAACTTTAACCGAGATGAGCCATAAACTATCTTTCGGTTGAACTCAAATATATATGGCTAAAGGGCAATACCTTTTCAATTGCATGAGGAGCACAAGTGAGAAGGAGGAGGCACGTTGGCCGAGTGGATAGAACGTCTGTCACGGGTTCGAGTCTCCACTCAGGCGGTCACTGCAAAGAAACCTTTTGCAATACAACTGTAATTTGTTGATGCCTTCAGTACAAAGTTCATGAGTGCACTTTGAAGCTTGTAACCATCAAGAGACATTTTGTTAGACTAGAAAAGGTAAGTTTTCAGTTTAGAGCGAAAGACAGTTTCGATACTCTAGTTGCAAACACGAGGCAGAGAGTTTTAGATAGAGCGACCGACAGATGTGTGAATGAACGCCGGTCAATGAAAGATGTGTACCAGGAACTACATACTTTCCAGCAGGTGCTGATCGAAGAAAGGAGCGACCTTTAACAGACTTGCATGGTGTGACCACAGATGGCATAGAATATAAGTAGGACGGCAGGTGATCTGTGTGTGCTTTTGTGCACGATGAGTGCCAGCTTGAAGTGAATTTGCTCACAGACAGGAAGCCAGCGTAAAGAACGACATGCAGGTACGTTATTGTCTCTGGTGCCCCGTCATTAGGGCGCAAGACAAAAGCGCGCCGTCAAAAGAGCGCCGACAAGAGCGCGAACCGTCTATTCTGTGTCGTGTAGACTATAGGCCTACATTGTATGCTATAGCTTATGTCCACTCTTTTCTTAACTTTAACGAGGGGTGGTGCAATATCATGTCATTAAACCAAATAGTCACAAGACAGAAATTGACGTATTTTGGTCACGTGATGCGCGCAGATGGTCTGGAGAAGGCGATGATGTTGGCGTGTGGAGAGGGGAAGAGGAGAAGAGAACGACCGAAGGCTAGGTGGATGGAGGAGGTGCACAGGAGAACAGCTGAGAGAGGCGACAAGGAATAGGAGAGAATGGAGAGGACGTGTCATGATGGTGGCTAGGGTTCCACGAACCGACAGCACAAGGTATACAGGATCCCTCAGGGACTTCACTAACGCCTAATACAAAATCAAAGTCTGGAAAGGCCCTACTCCTCTTCTGTTTACTTTTTTTGTGTCACAGCAGGAACACCAGCAGACATGACAGATACCAGACACGAACAAAAGTACCAGTCCATTAATACTGTAAAATACTAAAATGTAAAATGGGCATTACTATTAAAATTGGAGCTGAAAAAAGGAACTGCCAAGACACGCAGCCTGTTCCCCTTGAAGCTCTCTGGTCATTACACAAAGCCTGTCTTTCGTCAATATTGTCTGGCTTGGCCATCGCTTGATCGCCTTTCCGGTGTTATTATGTATTGTATAGACAGTAGACAGTACTCACAGTAGACAGTAGACAGTAGGGCAGCTACATGGCTCTGTCATCAGAAATCGATAGTCAGCTATTCAGCGCTTCAATGCAAATTTAATTCGCAGGACCATTACCTGTTCCTTGTTTCTCATGATGGATGACAAGAGAATGACCTAAGAACCATTTAGCACGACATCAATGAAGGCTTAGGCCCCCTACCATACAAGAAAAATGCACAATGGCAAGACAACAATAGTAATCAGCCTGTAATAATGGTAATATTTTTAACAGCAGACGGTTTTTCAGTGTGACCAGGCGGCCAGGCCTATATAATTCCACTCTTGGTTCTGGGTAACTTGATCTAGTTTTGTTTCCTGCGGGATCTCATTCATCAAGTAGAAAGAGCAAGCGGTTTAAATTTATCTCAATTGATCGGCTATAGAGTCTTGCCGCTAGAGTGGGCTAGACTAAGTAAAGAGACAATTAAAAACATAAAAGATCAACATACCAGAATTTTCTACACTGCTTAAGCCAATCGTTGATTGACCTGCTAATAGAAGAAGCCATGGTTGATTATTTTGTCAAAAATTCTGAGAACTGCTAGCACAATAATTTTTACAGCGACCTATCTTGGGCCTACTTTGTAGTTATATTATCTACAAAGTACGCTTGAATCTACTGATGGATGGACGACGTGTGGACCGGTGTGGTGGTCCATTTATAGACTAATTATATGCTTCATTGTGTCGATTGTTCTCGCGAGTTCTACTTCGGAATCATGTGTAGTCTGTAGACAAACAAACCTGTCAGAAGAAAAGCAGTATAGGGTTATATCGATGACCATTGTCACAGTTTCTAGACAGATCGTCGATTGATGTGATATGCGCTGCACTGTTTGTAGAAGCTTAGTTAGCTCAAATGCGTTGGGGATAGGAGAATAGAAGAATGGAAGGACGGGAGGATGGAAGGATGGAAGAATGGAAGAATGGAACGATGGAAAAGATGGAAGGATGGAAGAATGGAAGGACGGGAGGATGGAAGGACGGGAGAATGGGAGGATGGAAGGACGGGAGAATGGGAGGATGGACGGGACGAGGGAATTGAGGATAAATTCTTCTGCAAATAGAAATGAAAGCGGAAACCGTTGAAACGTTGACCAGTTGCGCTGCAATTGTAAAGACCAACAAGCCTGACGGGTTGACATTCGACAAGACTCTTTGTTGCAGAAATGCGTAGACCTACGAATTAAGTGAGATGACTGCGTCGTTTGTTGACTGTAAGGAACAATTCATGCAACGAGAATTGAAATGCTGACGCGCTTACGCATCTCTGCAGCGTCGAACTTCAATTAATTATTGCCGATGAATCAATTGAAATTGAAATTGAAATTGAAATGCATCAGTAGACCTATTAGCCTACACAACGTCTGTCGTCTATCATCTATTTAATAGAATAGATTATCTATAATAGATGAATAGAATAGAATATAGCTGCTCAGTTGTTACGATTACCATTGAATTGCTTATTTGTAGTTCATCTCCAGTCCAACCGGATTTCTATCCTCGTTTCATATTTCTCAAACTCGACGCAGCGCTGATGAATAAACTGATTCCCTTTTGCAATTGCCTACAATTACAGCTTTTATGGTCACTTCAGAAATTCAGAATTTTTATTAGGAACATAGGATAACTGAATCTTAGGACCATTAAGTCGCAGATGACAAAAGTACACAGATACATTATACATGCATGGTGGTTGTCTCTCAGTGCTTCATCTCTTGAGAGAATCGGTCTCTAGCATTTCCACATCAACGGCAAAAAATTTGTTGATATGAAATTATTACAGGTGGCATCGATTGTTTGAAAGTGTGTGCGTCCATTGTGCGTACAGTCTCCCCTAAGACCCGACAGAGAGAGGGAGAGGGAAAGAGAGACAAAGACAGACAGAGACAAAGAGAGACAGAGACAAAGACAGAGAGAGAGAGAGATGCACTCTGCTAATCGTCGCATAACTATATTGAGGCTGCAGGTGCACTTCAGTGACCTCCTCCCCTCCTCGTTCTTCCTGTCTTTGGGTTTTCTCCGCTGTAGTCATAGGCCTATATAGTCGATCATTGGACAAGACACGAATTATTCTGTGGGAGATACAATATCGTTCCCTCACAACCGACTTAATCAGTGACTGCACATCAACATCAGATATCTGTACAACATCACCCTTGCAGACCTACATGCATCGTGCACCCATCAATCAGTCCATCCATACATCCGTCTATCCATCCATCCGTCTCCCATATCCATTCATCCATTAATCCAACATTCCGTCCATATTCCACCTATCCATCAATCAATACATCCATCCATCCATCCGCTCATCCATCCACACACCCATCCGTCTATCCACACACCCATCCGTCTATCCACAAATCCATCCGTCCATCCATCTGTCCGTCCGTCCATCCACCCGCATAAATATTGTTGTGTTTCGCCGGTGTCACGATATATATAGTCTTCTCTGATACAAAGTCTCCCCCCAAAGCAGAGGAGTCTCTCACTGGCTTAAACAGTGTATTGGAAGACATTTTCTTATGCAAAAGTGTATTATTTGTTCGTGTTAAATAATTGATATTATTTAGCAACATAAACTAACGATCCAACCTGGTCATATATAAATTTTAAGCTGCGACTGTAGCTGATTTCACGCTCAATGTGGGATACTTTATTTCGAAGGCGGAGGAAATATTATCTCCCCCGGAGACTTTATTTCAAAATATTGTCTCCGGGGGGGGCGAACTTATTCTAGAATATACCCGCCGTGGGAAGATTCGGTTTCAAAATAAAATCTCCGGGGGGAGACTTTAGGAGAGAGACTGTCACGAGACACCGGCAGCAGTTATATGTGTATGGGTTTTTGTACAACAATTATATATATAACATTATATATAATTATATATATAATATACATTATTATATACAATTATACATAATTATATACTATAAAATATTGTATACAATGCGTTTATGCCAACACAATGTCATGAATACACGAACGAAAGATCGATGGACATTGAGCAGGAAACGAAGCGACGTCTGAATAATAT
>OX243815.1:36595446-36722946 GCA_945859605.1 Lumbricus rubellus | reverse complement strand
GTTGTTGTTGTTACTGTTGTTGTTGTTACTGTTGTTACTGGTGTTGTTACTGTTGTTGATGTTGTTACTGGTGTTGTTACTGTTGTTGTTGTTGTTACTGTTGTTGTTACTGTTGTTGTTGTTGTTGTTGTTACTGTTGTTGATGTTGTTGTTGTTGTTGTTACTGTTGTTGATGTTGTTACTGGTGTTGTTACTGTTGTTGATGTTGTTACTGGTGTTGTTACTGTTGTTGTTGTTGTTGTTACTGTTGTTGTTGTTGTTACTGTTGTTACTGTTGTTGTTACTGTTGTTGATGTTGTTGTCAGTTTCGAAGACATAACGACCTGCTTCGACCAGCTCGACAAAGATGGGAACGGAGTGTTGAGTCCGGAGGAGGTGGCGACGATCATCCAGGAGAAGATGGGATTCGACGAGACGATGGCGAGGCATCTCGTTCAGATGTTTGACCAGAATCAAGATGGAAGTCTCGACAAAGCAGAATTCATTCAACTCTGGACGAGCATGTTCGGACAATAGAATTGAAAGCCTCATGATGTGTACACGAGCGACATAATATTATTATTATGTTAAAGGCCTACATACAATTATTGAGCTGACTGGCCTGCATGCACACTGAGAGTCTGAGAGTCAACAGATATATTCGATAAGTAGGCGATGTGGGGTAGAACGGGGTAATTTCGGCAACTTCAGCAATAATTCTTAAAGTAGGCCTATATTTAAATGACTTCGTATTTGTAAGATCCATTGAAGTTTCCTTAGTTTGCTGCAACCTTTCGGCAAAAGGTGACAAAAACGAATAAAAATGACCGTGGGTTTATAACTGGCTAAGTTGCGCATAGCATAGGCCTGCACTATAATTCTCCAGTGTGTACGTCAGAATAGCAATGTGCAATGTTTGAAAACTATTAAACACATATCCGATTCCTGTAAGCGTAAATGGACGGACACGCAACAGTTTTGTTAACGCAAATCATTATTATCACAGGTCAAGTACCGTAAGTCAACAATAAACGAAAAGCTGGAGTTACCTCTAGGAAGTTTAGGCCGAAATTACCCCCGTTTACCCTAGCTACATGTAGGCCTATATAATAGGCTATGTTGCATAATAAGGTATGCACACGTTTCTTGTTTTGATTACTGCTATAATTAATGGCTACTCTGCAGCCAGACACTCGGTAGAATTTTCTATTTACATTGAAAATATAAAATCATTTCTATTCCAAAAATGCGATTGTTATACTGTAGTTTACAATAATTATCACTACTGTATGAGGCCTAATCATATTTATACACAGGCTTATATGGAATAATATTATTATTACTACTACTAACAGGGTGTGTAAGTACTATTAGGCTTCGTCGAATAATAACAATAATGACGATTAGGCCTATGATGACGACAATGACAATCTCACAATAGGCCAATAGCAGCAGTACGATACTATAGTAGCAGCAGTAGCAGGGTGAGAATTATGGAGGGGATAGAGTTCCCAGTCTTTCTGACCCATAGTAAAGTCTGTCTTTCACTTCCCAATTCCAAGTGGATCATAGTCCAACCAGTTTTATTTCCACAATTCTCACATTGAGTAGCAGCAGCAGTAATAGTAGTGAAGTACGTAGTAGGCCTAGTTGTAGTGTAGTAGTAAGCTTGGTAGTAGCAGTAGTATAGTAGGTCTATAGTAAGCATTAGTAGTCGTAGTAGAAGTAAGGGTAGTAGGCCTAGTAGTAGACTATAGTAGCATGGGCGGAGTGTGGTTTCCGTTCTTGGAGGGGCTAACCCTGAGTCTGGGCCTTCTTAGGGGGGCCAACCCCAAAAAGGATACCATTTTCATGGTAAAATAGTTGAATTTGGGCCTTCTTGGGGAGCTTAGCCCCTTCCAGCCTCTGATAAACTCCGCCCATGACTAGTAGTAGCAGCAGCAGCATTAGCAGTTGATGATAAATTCGTGCGCATCTGTTGAATATGCATCAATTGCTTTCTACAACCCACATCATGAGTTTGTTCCCATTGTCTTTGAGACAATAAAGTTGGTGATGGGACAGAATAATTCTCTCCCAATTCAAACGCCGCATTCAGCTGATGACCTGGATGCTGGAGAAGAAGTGCAGATGCAAAACCAACTTCC
The DNA here is from genome assembly GCA_945859605.1 of Lumbricus rubellus. Taxonomy (NCBI): domain Eukaryota; kingdom Metazoa; phylum Annelida; class Clitellata; order Crassiclitellata; family Lumbricidae; genus Lumbricus; species Lumbricus rubellus. Next base: position 36,720,820 of record OX243815.1, on the reverse strand, counting down.
TTCTCCACCATCTTTCATGCATATCTGCGTCTGCTTCCAATGTCTTATTCCATGCAGTCATTGCATTCAGTGGCCGCACATTAATCCCGGATGTGAAACTTGATCAGAGGTCGTGACATATTGGAGATCGATCATCATAATAAAAAAATTATTATAATTATACAGCGACACATCTATTGGTGTCAGTCTGCAGGGTTCAATTGAACAAGACGATGTTCAAAGTCGTTCCTTGAGAATTCATAATAGGCCTATAGCCTATCTTTGGAAGTGGACCGGGTACATAGTCTTGACCAGAGAAGGGTTTGTCGTCCTTAGCAGAAGGCCATCGCCAATGCAGTAATTCGGCAGTATTGTGCATTATTTACAACTACTTAAGGACCTCATAGCCACCACGGTTGTTAATATTGATCGTTTATGCCTAGGCCTACATGCTATCAATTATTAGTAGAGTAGGCAGGGCTTAAAGTGTGGCAGGACGGTCATGGACGGCGTCCTGGCACTTATTGTCAAATCTCTATGGCGTCCTGCCACTTATTTGGCCAGCACACCTGAAAATGTAAACCATCAAAACACAGCCCCAAAACCCAAGCACAAGTACAATACCCAGGACTGCCTTGGAGCATATCTGGAAAATGAACTCATAATTCCACTCCTGTGTTAATTACAAAAAGCCCCCATTATCTTATCTCATCTCTCATTTTATCCCCTCCTAGCACACACTCATACATAACTAACCCCCATCAATTTGCTTTCATAGCACTTTAATAAAGACTATTACAAAGAAGATAACTTCAATGCCCAATTTTAGTTTTTGACCACAATGTGTCAGAATTCGAGTTATAACGATATGTTACATGGTGGTTTTGGCTGTACTCAATTTCACCAACAGTACATCTTCCTCTCTAACACCACCCACTACACCATTCCCTGTATAAGCTAACACAAACCTACCAACACAAAAGTAAGAGCAAACAATCTGAAGCAGAACCATGACAAACACAACTAAGACAAACATCATGCCACAGTTGCTAGCAATAAAAATAAAAATATTTAAACAAAATGTCAAACTGTGAAACACAAAAAATGACTCATCGTCCAGTTCTTGCTGAAAATAAACATCAACATCCGACTTTAAAACAACAACCTGCAATGCTAGATTACAACTTATCCACACATCACAACAGAGATTCTTATCACATAGGATAAGACTCAGATAAAAGTTATGAATATCTCAATGAAAAAAATTTCTATACCTTAAGCATAACCACCAATAAAACAGTCTGCTAAAGTTCAGATCCTTAAATTGCTAAAACTGATAAGTCATGGATAATCCCAAAACTGTCCGATTTATCCTGAGGAATGACAGACAGTAAACTAATATTGTCCCATTGTGCGCAGTGTATCTGGATTAAAATGCCAGAAACCTAAAGACCAACAACTATGCATGTGTGGTAATAAACAGGCAAAAGACACGAATGCCTTGGTGAATATATACACAGCATTTCAATCATGTGATCACGATCCATCAGACGATGCATGAAAAGTAATATGGAGATCAGAGCAATCATGGAGATGGTCAACTTAAGATAAAAACACACAGCTTCAAGATATTTGCCAAGCCACGACTAAACAAGTGAGGCCCAATCTACTGGAGGACACTGAGTTTCTTTCAATGTCTACCCCTGTCTAATATGTGTCTATGAAGCCATGAGTTCAAAGGTTGTCTGGTCCCATAGTTTGAAGTTTCTGAACACAGAAAAACTTAAATTGCTTCAGCAGTGCATTTCTAATGGATTGAATCCTGGAAGTACTTTGTAGTAAAAGGGAACAGGCAAAACATACCACTGAACCCCAAACAGATCCTTCATTTTCAAAATAAAACAGTGTTGCAAACTAAATATTGAACATCTAGAAACTTAAATATCTAAAATTCTAACACCATCCAACAGAATTTAAACGCAAAAACAACACTTGCCAACAACTTGAGAGCTCCACAACTCAATTTCACGTGGCAAGCAAGTCAAGCTCCTGTGGTTCAAGCTGACTAGGTACTTGACCTTGGCATATCAATTATAGGCCATAGGATATTCTGTCTCTGGCTATAACAGGTCGCAGACCTTTCCATTTGAGTACATTCGAAAATAAACTGAGAAACAATATGGTTAAACATTTCAGCAAAAGAAAAAAACAATATGACTTAGCAGATAATAAACTTTAAAAAAACCTAATCCTCAAATTTTCAAAATATCAGCCGATAAATACCAGAACAATGTGTCAATCATGAAAGAAATATCTGTTCTGTTGATAAGCGACCCTTCGATGGTGGAAAACACATACGCTAGATTAAAAAACTCCATAATAATAATAAAAATAATTTTAAAAAAATATCATTTTAACCGTAACTCAAGTCTCCAGCATCACACGAGATATTAATCTGCGATGACAAAAGTGATCCAAACTGTTGGACGCAGCAGTTAAAGAACATTTGACTGAAGTTCCATAACAATCCAACAACTTTATTTATTACACATAGAAACCTTTGCATGAAGTGCAAAAATCGCATATAAATACTATTTGCTTCCTGTCTAGAAAGCCAAGCTTACCAGCCTCATACGTACAAGTTTTACATCGTAACACAGCAAACTTATTCAGTACAAACCTAATCAATAATCAAACTGTGACAAACAATAAATAACTAATATGAACGGTAAGTAGATATTTACCAATCACAACATATACACAGCTATTCATCACTAATTCGATATCATGCATGTTCAATACGAAGTGAATACGTAATCCTCTGTTCAATTCACGTCAAAGGTGGGAGCATAGAGGAGGAATGATCACAGTTTAGTACAGTCTGAGGAATGACCAACAGCTAATCAAAATTTATGTAGAATACCAGTAAAAACAAATTTACGCATTGCCATCTTACGAAAACAGCCATAGGGAAGAATGAGATGCGTTTTATGAGTGCTTAGAAAAAATTATTCTGCCCCCCTCCCTTAATCAAGCTTGTCATCAACGGTAGAAGTCTTTGTCTCTTTCTTCTCCTTCGTCTTTGACCATTTGAATCGGTAATTCTCTTCTATTTTTTTCTGTCTTTCGAACTCTGACACTTCTTCATCATTTCGTTGCTGTAACATCAATGTACAAGTACAGAAAAACTCAATCTTCAAACACAATCAGTTCCGAAGGACCAGGTAATACATCTGCTAATCTTCAAGTAATACATCTGATAATCTTCAAGTAATACATCTGCTAATCTTCAAGTAATACATTTGCTAATCTTCAAGTAATACATCTGCTAATCTTCAAGTAATACATTTGCTAATCTTCAAGTAATACATCTGCTAATCTTCAAGTAATACATCTGATAATCTTCAAGTAATACATCTGCTAATCTTCAAGTAATACATTTGCTAATCTTCAAGTAATACATCTGCTAATCTTCAAGTAATACATTTGCTAATCTTCAAGTAATACATCTGATAATCTTCAAGTAATACATCTGCTAATCTTCAAGTAATACATTTGCTAATCTTCAAGTAATACATCTGCTAATCTTCAAGTAATACATTTGCTAATCTTCAAGTAATACATCTGCTAATCTTCAAGTAATACATCTGCTAATCTTCAAGTAATACATTTGCTAATCTTCAAGTAATACATCTGCTAATCTTCAAGTAATACATTTGCTAATCTTCAAGTAATACATCTGATAATCTTCAAGTAATACATCTGCTAATCTTCAAGTAATACATCTGATAATCTTCAAGTAATACATCTGCTAATCTTCAAGTAATACATTTGCTAATCTTCAAGTAATACATCTGCTAATCTTCAAGTAATACATTTGCTAATCTTCAAGTAATACATCTGCTAATCTTCAAGTAATACATTTGCTAATCTTCAAGTAATACATCTGATAATCTTCAAGTAATACATCTGCTAATCTTCAAGTAATACATCTGATAATCTTCAAGTAATACATCTGCTAATCTTCAAGTAATACATTTGCTAATCTTCAAGTAATACATCTGCTAATCTTCAAGTAATACATCTGATAATCTTCAAGTAATACATCTGCTAATCTTCAAGTAATACATTTGCTAATCTTCAAGTAATACATCTGCTAATCTTCAAGTAATACATCTGATAATCATCAGGTAATACAGCTGCCAATCTTCAAGTAATACATTTGCTAATCTTCAAGTAATACATCTGCTAATCTTCAAGTAATACATCTGATAATCATCAGGTAATACAGCTGCCAATCTTCAAGTAATACATTTGCTAATCTTCAAGTAATACATCTGCTAATCTTCAAGTAATACATCTGATAATCATCAGGTAATACAGCTGCCAATCTTCAAGTAATACATTTGCTAATCTTCAAGTAATACATCTGCTAATCTTCAAGTAATACATCTGATAATCATCAGGTAATACAGCTGCCAATCTTCAAGTAATACATTTGCTAATCTTCAAGTAATACATCTGCTAATCTTCAAGTAATACATCTGATAATCATCAGGTAATACAGCTGCCAATCTTCACAGCAACTCCTGAATGTGTCGAAAGGTTCATTGAAGTCAATAGCTTATACGTGATTGTATGCCAAAGAGGTTTTCACTAAAGGTGACTGGGAAATCAATGCAAATTGTCGTTAAAATCTTTGCTAGTTGGAGCATTTCATACATTACTCTCTCAGGCTCAATTATATATTCCACAGGTTTTAACTTATTTAAGGCATGCAGACAAAAGTGCGTAATCACAAAAGTGTGCACAACAAATGTGTGCAGACAAAAGTGCACAAAAGATTAGACAAAAATAGAAATATTTATTTAAGCTGAACTCTAAACGAACTAGATTTCTAAAAACTTTAGGCACAGGAAAGCACAATACACAACATAGATTTATTTCAACTAGAAATTGTAGTGTATGTTCCTAAAGTTCATAGAGTACTGTCAGCCAAACTTTAGGCAGGCACAGAAAGACACAAACAAACGTACTAGAAGATATTTAACATAGAAATAAACTAGAATAATAAAACTAAGAAACACAAATTGGACGTTAATTTGACGTTATTTGTGTTTCATTTTCACCGTGCTCGATGCATATTGTAGTGACCTAGCTAATAATTTAGGCATAGACAGTAGGTTGTATGTTATTGATCGTTAGTCAACATTAGATACTTTCCAGGTAGTTGCACGCATTTGTCGAGCACGCCATTGTTGGAGGTGGTTTCTGTTGCGCACTGCTGTCTGCACGCATTAGTCTCAGCGCTTTTGTCCAGCACTGTTTTGTTATGGCGCCAATGCTTAATGACCTGATTTTGTAGTCTAACGCTGGTAAGTAAAACTAAAATGCAAGTAATCATAAGAAACATTGAAGACTACTCACGAGAAGAGCGAATACCATGCGTTCTATCGATGGATTTGTGTCATCTGCATAGACTGAAACTGGTTTGCCATCTTTGTTGTAGTAGGCCGCATTGATGATGCGCACTTCCACCTTCCGAGCTTAACAAGCAACAAAAGTCAAAGACAAAGTATAGGAGACAATGGACTACTATGAAGCCGCCAGCTCAATAATGCACTTGAAAGTCATGGCAAATTCCTATTTATATGAAGATTTTCAGGGCTTAAAGTGTGCCAGGATGGTTATGGACGGCGTCCAGGCACTTATTTTCAAATCTGAATGCCGTCCTGCCACTTATTTGTCTTGCCTTGAGTTGCCTTAAAATACTGATAAAGCAAATATCGACAACAGTCTACTGAGGTCTTACTGCACAAGAAGTACAGAAAGATGTCTCATGCTAACTACCGATAGTGAACCGACCTGGAGGCGAAGTTGACTTTCTTCTCATCAGTTCATTTGGATCAGAATCCGTCGCATCATCATCCGCCGCCGCCTTCTCCTCCTCTTCCTTCTCTCGATCTTCCTTCTTCACCTGCTTCACTTGAACTTTCATCCCACTGTCAATCGTTATCTGCTGAATCTGGTTGCCCTGTCCCTGCCACGTGATGTACGATCCTTCCACCTCTGACAACAGAAATGTCAACGTCATGTAAAGTTTAAATACATGCAAGTCAACGCAATGTGATGCACATAACAGATAATTTATTACAGATTTCTGTCAAAAAAGACCAAAATGTCAAAGCACATGGTCTTTGAAATTTCCTATTGTAAGCATTAACAAGAGCATGAAGAGATTGTTAATGGCGTGATGTGAACATCGATACAGTCTTCTTCTGGTTCGCTGCCCCCTGGGCAGGTTCAAATGTCTGACGATGCCATTCCTCTGGGAATATTCCTTAAGATTCCCATGTATCAATTTTCATCATTCAGTCGAGCATCATCTGGATAGAGTATCAATAAAGAAAGCAGCACATGTATGAAGCAGGAAGAGAATTGAACAGCCGAGAGCAAACCTTCATCAGTAAGTTCTTCACTAGATGGCGTCTCATCCACCTTCTTTCCCTCTGTTACTTCTGTCTCACTGTCAAAACATCACAGAAAACAGGTTGGCAATTGAAGCAGACTACCAACAGGCTCTTAATTAAACAGCCAGTAAAACTGTCCAGTATAACTGGGCGAAATTGTACTAAGATTACATGAAACTTTTAAATCCAAAGATAGCATATATATGCGATGCTTACATGTAACTAATTCAGTGCAGGGATTTAATTTGAAAAACTCAAAACTATTGGTGCAGCAAAAAACAAAAACTTAATAATTGTTAAGAAGAAACAATATAAAAATAGTCTGGTCAATGGTCATACAAATAAAAAACTGAATAAAACAGTTTTGGGATGTCCTACGCATGCACACTGTATTTAGGCAATTTGAATACAGGTGCGTACGGGGGAGGGGTCTCGGAAAATATACGTACGCAAAATAAATGTCTAATTTTGACGTTCACATTAGCCAATTAACAATTCTGTATTATTCTATGGTCATCCGATACCATTTGACCACATTAAAATTATATTCTGTTCAGATGCAAACAGAAAACCATAGCAGTTAACAAATCATAGCTAGCAATTTTGATGTTTAACAAAAATCAATAGTCAGCCTACGGTAAAATACATGCTTCATAGATGACATTAGCTAAATAGGCTTCATAGAGGGGGGTGGTAGAGAAGCTCATTTATATGTACGCATAGGGGTCAACAAAATGTACGGGCGAGGGGAGGGGTCGAAAATACGATATTTTGCGTACGTAATAGATGGATGGCCCATCAAAGCTAACCTGCTGCCACGAGAGACATCAGCTTCATTGCTTTCACTCTCTTCCTTAACTGACGAGTCTTCTGTTTTCATATCTGTTTTCTGTGTATCCACTTCCTCCTCTTCCCCTTCTTTGTCATCTTCATCATCATCGTCATTGTCATCATCATCGTCTGACAAAGTCCTCAGCTCAGAATTGACTGCAGTGAGAAGTCCTTCGAGAGCAGCCTTCAGTTCACTTGCCGCATCCGTCTTCTGCTTGCCTGGCGTAGAGATCGCTGCAAGCAAAGCGTCAACGGTCGGCTACACGACAACCATCAATCATATTCAAGTGCTGCATCAACTAAACAACTGTATGAACAGCTGACTGACCTCACCATTGACCAGCCATCATACCAGTACAATACAACTAGGTTTTTCTATGGTTAGAGTGTAAGCAGATATTCATAATACGTATATATTATACTAGATTTTGGAACCCGGCTTCGCATGGGGGGGGGGGAGTTAGGGGTTTCGCTGCCCTCCCCCAGTCCGAAGGTGGCCATTTCATAGATTAAAAATATCGGGCTAGCACGGTCCGTCCACGGGGACTTAAACGGTCCGTCTACGGGGACCATTCAAACGGGAGAGCGGTGGAGAAACTCACCCGATCAAATTCATTGAAAAATGAACGGTAAAGGCCGCTATATAAAAACCGATTTACATTTGCATTTCTTACCTTCCGATAATCAGCTCACATTGGACATCGTTATTTAATAAATATAATTGCAAATCAGTTTACTACATTATGTTATTATTGCCATAGACCACGTGACGTCTCTACGGTTAGAGATGACGTCAGCATTACGTACGTCGTCAAAAGAAAAGAAATGTCGGCAAGAAGAATTAAGCCTAGGGCAGACCTGACGTTTCAGAAATAAACCCAGGCTTCCTTATAAAATAATCCAGAAAACCCATACTATTTGTGTAAGCGATTCTAAAATAAACCCAGATTTTGCTTTAAAAAAACCAGAAACCCAGACGAAGGCCTAAAACCAGATCTAGTGGGAAAAACCCAACTGTGGCATCACTGCTGCTCACAAATAAATTTCAAATTTAAAATATTTCCACATATCGCTTTTTCTTTAGATTTCTACCACATATTCTTTAGTCTATTTCAAAACTTTTCGTGCAAAAATTTGCTTGCCATAGTAAATGAGCGGGTTTAAGACTTAATTATCGTTGCAGCGTCGCCTAGGACCGTTAATGACTGGTTAATTGCGTCTGAATTGCGCGTAAATTTCCATATCGAAACTTAAAATGTCGATAATTCTGGTTTTAAAGTGAATTGAGAGCTGACAATAGTCACGATGACTTCCAGATTCGCATAAGAAAAATATTATTTTGTCGTTGACATCGGTTTGGCTTAAAAGTCTTTGACCGGGGGAACTTTGCGCACAACGGGACATCGCCACAGAATAATTATTCGACTTCGCCTTATAGTATAGATAATTAATATATAGTTTATTTTTTCTTTACTGCAAACACACAATGTACAAAATAATAATGGAAGCACTCCATAACTAAACACACCATAGATGAAATCTTCCAATCTCTATTAACATCAATCTTAACTACTAACAGAACAGACAGTCAACGATACACAACGCTAATAGCAGCCTACAAAGCATGTCTAATCCTACAGGGGCTTCGGAAATCAAACTCAGCTCTGCTGATCTCCAGGCCAGTGTGTTATTCAATGTGCCACCATCCTCCCTGTGGAACAATTGTGTACTTTGAAGGCGACCATCCTAAATCCTCAGTTATTCAAGGCCCAGCTACCCTGCTCAAACAACTTCCCCACTCTTTTGACCTCCTCCTGTCATCAACTGCCATCAAAATACTACCAAACTGGCTTGACTATGCAATAAACACTCTGAGATAAATTTCATTGGAGACACTGTGTTCTTTATAACCTGTTTCCAAAAATTAATTTGCCATTTTGGCTATAACCAGGATTGTGAAAATATTGAATGTAAAAACAACACGATGAATTTCGTCTACAATTAGGCGCCTTTGTAACGGCATGTGCTTTGTTACGGCGCCATAGAAGTTGTCGTCATTACCACTATTACAATCACTCACTAAGACATCAACATCAAATGCTACGTCAGACTAAATTTTCCCCTACTTTTCAATAGCCCAGTATCAGATTAAATTATTTCTATATCTAATTAACACTCTTGTCGTAAAAACAATTCACCAGTTTTTCAGAGTCAGAGCCTACTAGACAGAAACTCAAGCTCCCCTACGCTTGTTGATATGAGATAAATGCCAAGTCTGAAAGTGCAATAATCGAACACAGTGGAAGCATTTATTGCCTGCTCTCTGGTCCTTGAATGTTTGCACAATGGTAGAATCACAAGGTCCTGAACATGGGTAAGAGTGGTGAACTCTAACCCTAAGCCATCAAAGTTGTAAGGAGAATTTATGGCTAATGTTCAGTCAGTGATGGTAATGGCAACACGCCATATGTAGCTAAACACATCATAGATTAAACAGAGGACAGTATATCCCACGACTTTTAACTTTCCAGCTTAGTACCAAATTTTACGACCTGTTGCAATACCCATGCACCATTTTTCAGAATCCATTCAACATGCAAGAGCTTATTAAATCATAGACCAAAAAATTTAACATTAGGCATGGGAAGGATGATGATGAAGACTTCGATTAGCCAAATGTTCAGAAATAGATAGACATGGTATGTTTGTGGGAGACTTTATTTAGTTAGCCATTAAAGAAGTACTTCTACATAATATGGAAGAACTTTAGCCACAAGTTACCTTTCTTCATTTCTGCAACCCTCTTAAGCATTATCGCTTTCTTCCTTTCCATTTCTCTTTCTTCATTTGAAGACATCTCTTGATCTTCATCGATTTCTGCCTCACTGATGCTGAGACTTTTGTCTTTCTCTTCATTTTTTTCATCATCATGCTCTGCGTCCAATTCACTCTTTGCAACATTCAGCTTCTTCTTTAGTTTCTTCACGATGGAACCCACGAGAACTCGCTTGATGTCTTCCTTAGAACTACTATCGACCGCATCATCAGCCGTCTCAGCCATTATGAAAAATGACTCGGCTCGACTAGGGCTCGTGCCAGGTTTATGATCGGTTGTTTCCCTCTTTAAGTCTGGCACATTCTCTAAAAATACAACACAGTAACAAGCTCTACTTTCAGACAGAATGCCTTTCCTTTGCATTCATATTATTGTAAACTAAAAACCAATGCTAACGGTTCGTTCAATGATGCTAAACTACCATGCAGATTGCAGAATAATTTCTGCCATTGAGCATCACAAGGTTGCATGATTTTGCATATACCCCACGACAAGGTAACAAGCACTAAACATCTACAAATCCGCATTGACCCAAACAAAGATAACCAAAAGACACTTCCAAATTATAACATTAGCAAAATGTTTATTTTTATAACAATTTCTCAATTAAATAGATCAGATATAGAGGTGCAGAAACCATATATCAAAGTATCAATATCAAGGCAGCGTTTACACAATATTGTCAAAAAATAATGAACAATTTTTTACTTTTACTGTGTATTTTCTGTGTAGTCGATGGAACAATCTCGCCGGCAGCACTTTTTGCTGCATTCTGCATGTGAAATTCTGTATAGTGTGAATATTCCTCCTCGCTAAGCAGCGGCTGGCATGTAATGGGAACCGATTTCTTCTGCGAAAGAACCTTCAGCTCCGGACGCTGGCAGATTTTGTTGGTGCGAACTGTTACAACGTACGTGCATGTCGTTGGTTCCTCCACACTTTCAATGCCATCGTGAGCACCGTTCTGGCACTTAAACTGAACAGACAAGTCAGCTTTTACACTTGAGGCAAATTAAGGGACTCGTTGATTGATGCAGTGATTGTACTTGAACATCAACTCAGTGAATACTTTGTCGTAAATTATGCATTAGTATTAATGCAATAGAACATATAAACCGAATAGACAGCATTAAAATAAAAGCAGTAATATTTACATATATCTAATAAATAATGCTGACATGTGGAACTTCCATTTCCATCACAAGTAAAGTTGTCATAACTTCAACAAGAAATCAGTTATAATATAAATAAACTCTTTAAAAAATTCATAACAATGAAAAAAATCATTTAATGCAAGTTTTAAAGAAAAATGACAATCTTTAATCCTTCAACAACCTGCATGTACTAGAAGTGACTGAGAAACCAGAGCAGCTCATCATTAAAGGATTAAATGCCGTAAAACATCAAATAAATGCGTGACAAACTGTTCGATAGATATCAATTTTACGCAAAAGTGTACCAAGGGTAGTCCCTTAATTCAAGCTTTAAACCTTGCATTCGAATTCTAAGAAAAAAATTATGGATAACAATAATTTTCCTAAATATGAAAAGAATTTCATGTTGCAAGCTTATGGCAATCCAGTAAAGCAATATTAAGGAATCAGTTTAAGTCTGGCTGACTGTGATATGATCAACAGCTGTCAGTAGCAAAATATACATGTACTTCAACTCAAAATGGCACTAAAGGGTAAAAATTCTAAACTCCAATTCCACCCAAAAACTTTTCAAATAAAAAAAGTTAGAAACTAAAACGGTTACAAATTCAATTAAAAGTCAAATGATCATATTTTATTTTCAGAAAAAACACTATTAGAGTCAATCACAACACAATGTTAAAAACTAGACACACCAATTTCTTGGCCACAATTAAGCAACATTACAATGCCTGAGTTCACCTATCTCTGAATAGCATTCAGGGGTGATATAAAAGTTCTCTGAATAAATTAAAATTAAATTGAATATGCTACCATTAAATGATGAGCAATGGTAGTTACCCTGACTGAGGCTGCCCTCATTTCTGCTGTGAGATCACAAAGAGACCCGTTCGTATACTCTTGGCTGTGATATCGCCCAGCATACTCTGGTTTCGATTTCAACTGAAGATACATTAATTAACAAAGTAGTTTACATCCATGAAAATGTCCCATTACTGGTAAATACTCAACAGAAATTCAATACAACTCATCAAACAAAAACCAGGTCGACATTTCTATTACACACAGGTAAATATCTATGACATCAAGGTACAAAGAAAGCTCTCAAAATCTAAATGGAACTGGGAGCACATGCTAGACGTGTGTGTATGCAGGCATAGATGCATGCATAATTGCATTATCAGTGTCTCAACCAGTCTACATATCAATAACTTAAATGTTTAATTATCCCATGGTAATTGTCTACCTTCTGGTTATTAGAATAAATTTGTCTACAACAGAAAATTTATACTTAATTGAAAACAGAAACTCATATCATGAATGCTGATAAGCAGAAGAGCTACAGGAATTGATAAAGCCAACTTACGCTAGCATCATTCCAGTTGAATTCTGACGAATAACGACCTAAGGATATAATATTGCCCGATATCTTTCCATCTGAAAAAATAAACCATAGTTCTCAGGATACAACTGTGTTACCATTCAACCAACTCCCTTCCCTCCATCCCACAAAACACTTGCCTAAAACATCGCTTCTCCTTCACTTCTGCACAATTCCAGCTTTGACTAGAACTTGGGTAACCTGAATCTGTAATTATCAGGCTTGGCTTAAAAATTATTACTATAAACACACAAATAATCAATAAGCTATCAAGCATATTGAATAATATTTCTGCAATCTTTGATCTCCACCCCAACACAAGACATCTTCGAATCGTCAAGAGTCAGAGCCGACTATAGATGCTTCAAAAGTCATTTCCCATCGCAAGAATTTATTGGCTAAAATAAGAGACTTCTAGCCAGAAATTTAGATAATCTACCAAAACCAAAAGTTTTTTGCAGATGGCAGAAAATTTGCACAAGAAATAAAAGACTATACCAATCAGCCGTTAGCCATATGTTGCCGTTTTATCTAAAAAATTTAGACAAAAACAAAGTGATGTACATACATACCCTCCAAGTGATACTGTTTTATTTCTTTCTTGTAACACAGTTCGTATGTCCACCACCCAGTACTCTAACATTCACAAACAAATTGTTAATTTTAACATTTCAAATGTTTCAAAAACAAACATAAATTGCTGCAAGTCAGCAGACAGTCCTGAAACATCCTTGATTTCTATTTCTGACAGAACACAGAACTCCAGTTACCATTTTCTAGCATTAATGGTAAAGAGACTGCTCTAAGGTAAGTCTCCCAAATAGCTTACATATATGACATTATGACCCACTGTGCCTGCCCACCACTCACCTGACAGGGCTGATCTGTCTGGGATCTGTATGCTCCTTCCATTTGCTTTCTATGGCTCGTTTCATAGAACAGTTATGCATAATGCTGAGCTCAGGAGGCTGTAGAAGGTAGGGGCAGGGAGACTACAATTTATAAATTCTTTAAACGCAACATCTATTTCTGGACCCAACTGACAGACTGATTAACCATTAGCAACTGCTTAAATGATTGACTGGTTACTTGAGCTGGAAGGAATATGCAATGATACCAGTAATTTTTTAAGAGCCATGAGCAAGAATTTATCATAATTCAGGATCTGTATACCAAACCATGTGGCACCTTGTGACAGTTTAAGTGGTAATAGCCACGAAACTAGCACAAAGAAGAAGAGCAGTCCCTTATGAAGTGCTATCGACTTCATTTTCTTAGCCTTGGCATACGAGGGTGGATGGCCAGGCCTCTCTATTGTTGTCTCATCTTCCTGTCGACAGTGTGTGGCCAATGTACACATCAGAGTTGAGTTGGATGTGGGTGCAGATGGAGAAGAATCACTAAACAAATGTCTGACTACACAGGGATTTTAACCCTGACCTCTCGAGTGAAAGTCAAGCTCGCTAACCACGACACTATCGAACACCTCAAAACTGCCATGACTTTACAATGACACCATTTGAGTGTCATTTACACAAACAATGGCATCATCTAGGCAGGAAAATACAGCTCTTGCAAGTTTTTTAAGACCATGAACAAAGATACATTATTATATACACACATACATATATAAAATAATATATAGTACTAATTATACTCCCAAACATACATATATTTGCTTGTATGTGCACTAGATTAACCTGTATAAGGCATGGTTCATCTTCCATTGGCTTCAGTAGATCAACAACTTCTGCTTTAGCATCATTCTCTTCACCTTCTTGTCCTGCACTGTCACGACTTGCCACTGCCTCATACTGACATTGGTACAGCTGGCCGTACCTAGAAGACAAGACGACGCCATTCCTCTCTTCGTTCTACACAGATTCAAAAACAACGAAACAGATTCATGACAAGCAAGGCATGATAAGAGTCATCCAACTAAGTCTAATGTCTGATTCTGACAGTCACTGATCCACAGTGGAACAACTGAGATTTGTAGGGAACTGGTCTCAGTGACTTATATAGTAATAACACAGATTATAATTTGCAGATGGACTCGTACCAGACATGTCAAAAAGGCTCATCAAGATTTCTAGAGAGTATGTTGCTAGCCAAACTGGGAGAATGGCAGACAAATTACAGCAAGAGTGCACAGATAAAACGATGCATAAATTTTGATTGATGCTGGAGATTTATGCATTTATAAGATTAGCGAATGGGCACGTTTGAGTGCATATAGGTATCACCAGGTAAAGCTTGGTAACATTTGGAGCAAGGTCCAGAATTGATCATTTTACCGTTTACAAGGGTAGTCCGAAAAAGGTCAAGTTCAATCAGAGAGGCAGAACAGCTGTTAAGGCGGGTGTCGGCTGGGTCGGGAATTGAAAGGTGATTGGTCAATTGAGTCGGTGTATGAATTCTTGAAAAGAGTCGATACTTCAGTTTTGAACAATGCGCATACATGTGGTTTTCAATGCGCATACGCGGTCCAAATTTTCAATTTACATTACATTATACACGACTATATTATCGTCCATTTGGATACACAGCGGTTGGAACCCAAATCTCACCCCGTTTAGAAGCAGAGGTTTGTCCAGTATATCGATCGCATACTGGATGTTTGCTAACTCTTCTAGGTTTAACAGGCTTGAAATACCAGGAATTATGAAAATTGTCAGCAACCGAAACGTATTCTCGAAATACAACATTTTTACCAAAAAAACATACGCTGGAACCTTGTCTCCGCGTGACCGATATATCGAACACATTACCAGCGTTGCCACTGAGGTTTCAAAAATAAACCCAAATTTTCTTCTGAAAAACCTCCAGAAAACCCATATAATTCATATAAGCGATTTTAGACCCCCTTTGTTCAAATTAAGTTGGTTTTTCACTTGTTCGGATGAGGGTTACCAAAATGTTCGTCAAATAAGTCGAATAAAATGTAATTACAACTGTAAAAAAAATCAATTGTCAAAGATGTCAGAGACTCGGCATCCATATCGACAAAAAACTGACTCAATTTTATATTCATGTGCGGATGCGCAGCAAGTCAAGCCAAGTTTATGAAGTTTTAAAGTTGTCCGAAGCTTCTGGCCAAATTTTCTTAATACATCAACAATCCAACCACATAGAACATTAATGCTTTGCAAAAACTAAAGACCACTTCCTAGAGGATTGACCTGACTTACATCGATTCACAGTAGGCCTATAGATAACAATTAGGCCTATTTATACTGTGCTTATACATACATGTTCTTAGACATGTCAATATGGCTTAACAAGATGAGGTGTGACCTGACCTACATTGAGATGTCAAAATGGCTTACTTCTGCGCAGAGCTATTCTTCTGCGTCATCTAGGGTTGCCACCTGTCCCGATTTCTGCGGGACTGTCCCGATTCTCAGCACAAATGTCCCGCGTCCCGGTCAGACCATGGTCGGGACGCCTAATGTCCCGTTTTTTTGCTAATTCGTCATTTTATTTTGAAAAACAAATTTTATTAAACGTAAAAAATAGAAATATAACTTAAGCACAGCGAATTCACCAATAGGCTACTTATTTATGCAGCCGCTGCAGCGCAGACTGCGCACTGTGCGCAGTACAGAGTACACGTACGGGCCACGCTGGCTGCTGGCGCTGGCAGCAGTGACTATCACTAATGACGTCAGAGCATATGTGAATCACAATAAATATCGTCTGACTTGTATAGCGAAATTAACCCAAGAACTTGGAAGTTGTGAAAAGTGTGCGTAAACAGCGAAAATTCGATAAATAAGCTTAATGTCTCAAGATAAATCTGACGAATCGGCCACAAGCGCCAGCGAGGCACTCTCGGAAGAATCTGAATTTGATTTCTCTCAGAAAAACAGTGTCAGTGACCCGAGCCATGACTGTGTTTCAACTGTTGCCGAATGTGGTGATGGTAAGGGGACCCCACCACGTAAGAAACTGAAACGAATGGTGCGTTATAATCAGGGCTGGGAAAGCGAATTTTCCTGGCTCAGCAGTGTGCGTCTGTTCGAGGCTTCGTGAAAAAAACTTAAAATTTACGAGAAGGACCTCAAGGATGTCAAGGAACATAAAATTATAACTTTCTCATTAATTCTGAAAATTTCCATGGACTCCCCGGTCCTCTGGAGCTGCATTTTACGAGGAAATTATGACGTGAGGGAAGTAGTAGGCCTAAATTGGAAATTGGAATGGGTGTCGGATGTCCCGACTTTTGTTGGGTAAAAGGTGGTAACGCTAGCGTCATCAGGTTATAAATTATTTATGAATTAACAACATATCTTGATTGTGGAGTTTAAACTTAAAATTAGTGAGGGAAAATTATGTATCACAACCATTTTACACTGAATTTCACAGAATATTCATGTGTTGTAAATACATAATTGTCAACTCACCAAAATAAACCCAGATTTTGCCCGAAAAAACCCAGAAACCCAGACGAAGGCCAAAAACCCCAGATCTAGTGGAAAAACCCAGCTATGGCATCACTGCACATTACGCATACGCGCACAGCCGTATTTTCTTAAAATTTAATAAGTAAGGTAAACCGTAGCACCCCGTCGAATAGCGTTTTGGCATAGGCCTAGGGGAAGACGGGGTAATGCCGGCCACGGGGTAAATTCGGCCAGGGTGATTTCAAGAGAACCAGAGGGCAAGAGAAGATTTCAATGCTAGGCCTACCATCCAGTTTACAATATCATGTTACGTATGTTTATCGAGATAGTTTTGTTTTTATGTGAGTATAATTCGCTAAAAGCGAAAAAAACCGAGTTCGAACCAAATCGACTTCTCTATGCTGTCTCCAATAACAGATAAGAAATTAAGGTAATCTGGTTCAAATGTAGATTATTTGCCATTTATTCTGCAAACCCCAATATTTTTTGTCAATTTAGTTATCCAATTCGATTGTCCAAAAATGGGGGCCCTTCTCGTTACGGCTATTATAGAGGGTTGGTGGGTCGGGGGTAAATTCGGCCATGTGGACGGATTTACCCCGAGATGTTAGAAATGGTACATAGTGCCAATATGTTAATATAGTGACTTTATATTTTTCACCAATATACTCAGTCTTAATTTAAAATATAATTATATTGCGTCATTTGGTGCTCTAAATTATATGCCAAGAAATAAAATTCTCAGAAGAAAGGCAAGCATGCCAGTGGTCGAAAGAAGTCCAGGAAAGGCCAATCGTTATATAAAAATATTTTAAAGATAATAATAAAAACGTATGCGTTATACTTCATTTCAGCGCTTCAGTGATATCGCGTAATACATTTGAGCATTATTATCTCGTCCCATGGGCGCCCGCACACAGTGGCGGCACCAGGATTGTTGGTTTGGGGGGGCTGAAGCCCTAAGTCCTTCCTCCCTCATAATTATTGCAAGCGCCGAAGGCGCGAAGCTGCGAGTGCCAAAGGCACGAAGCCCGTACCGACTAGGGGGTCTGGGGGAGCGTCGTAAGCTCCCCCAGCGGGGTCTGGGGCGGAGCCCCAGCCGCCAACGCATTTTTAGCTCTGTTGACCTCAAATGGAGCCATTTTAGGCTCTTTTTGACAGCTATTTATGCGCGATAAAATCATGAAAAAACGGGGTCTGGGGCGGAGCCCCAGTCACCAACGAATATTTAGCTCTGTTGTCCTCAATTGGAGCCATTTTGAGGTTCTTTTTTACAGCTATTTATGCACGATAAAATCCTAAAAACAACGGGTCTGGGGCGGAGCCCCAGCCACCAACGATGTTTTAGCTCTGTTGTCCTCAACTGGAGCCATTTAAGGTTCTTTTTTACAGCTATTTATGCGCGATAAAATCATAAAAACAACGGGGTCTGGGGCGGAGCCCCAGCCACCAACGAATTTTTAGCTCTGTTGTCCTCAACTGGAGCCATTTTTAGGCTCTTTTTTACAGCTATTTCTGCACGATAAAATTTTCTGAAAACAACGGGGTCTGGGGCGGAGCCCCAGCCACCAACGCATTTTTAGCTCTGTTGACCTCAAGTGGAGCCCTTTTTAGGCTTTATTTTGACAGCTATTTATGCGGGATAAAATCATGAAAAGAACTGGGTCTGGGGCGGAGCCCCAGCCACCAACGCATTTTTAGCTCTGTTGACCTCAAGTGGAGCCCTTTTTAGGCTCTTTTTTGCCAGCTATTTATGAACGATAAAATCATGAAAACTTCAATAAGAGGTCGTTTTGCAGAGTCGCACACTGCCAATATGAGGTTGTCCAAATTTTATTGTAAAAGAAATGGGTTTCGTCTTTACTATGATCACAAAAGTTAATAGTTTAGGCCTATAACCTAACAAGTTTATAAGGATACTGTCATAGGCCTACTGTATCTATGAAACCCTAGGGGGCATGCTATATGTAGTATTTTTTACAGGCTCAACCCAACCAAAATGTCCCACCCAAAATGTGTAATTTCCTAATTTAAAAAGCTTATTATGTGAAGGCTTAGCCTATAGTCCCTATACCTTTGGTGCACGACATTTTGTCGTCGGCGACATTTCGTCTTGCGACATACATGTACATGTATTGAATAGGTGTGGATAGGTGGCCCTAACCAGCGGACTCTGCAGTCCCTTCTGGGTGTCCCTTTGTTACCAAGAGCGTTCATGTTTATTTTGATGATAGAGATCTATTTCGTGTGTGCTTTTTGGCTCAATAAAAAATTTGAAAATTGATTGTCACTCGACATTTTGTCTTGCGACATATCGTCACTGCGAAATTTTGTCGGCGACATTTTGCCAGGTCACCAGCCGGGTCTTTCAGGGTCTGCGACCCGACATTGATTTTCGTGACTTCCTGGTGCCGGGTCTCAGTCGGTAACAAGTTTTTAAAAAAATGGGAAAATAGGGCCTAACTAAAAAAATCTTGTCGTGAGACACAAAAAATAGATAAAAAGGTATGATTTTGAAATTTTTCGGCAAATGAGTAAAAAAAGGTCGTCAAAGGCTTCGGCTCGTCCACCAAAGTCAGACCCGGCAACTTTCCCAAATCACTTTCAGCCCTGGCCTAGGCCTACCGGTAGAATTCGAGTTTTCTAGAATATTAAAGCCTAAAGTGCCTTATTGGCGGGAAATCAACTTCGCAAATGTTATGCTTGAGAACTCTTTTCAGAGAATCGCTTGCTTCCTTGGGCCCCGCACACCCTAGGGCCGGGCTTGACCACAAACTTGGGGACCGTCCCCTATGGCCCAAAGTCTCCCCATGTGTGCTGCTGCTAATTGAAAACCCCATTTCGTATGTGATTTCATAAAACTACAGGCGTAGCCCTCAGCCGGCCACCGGGCTGCATATGGTGTACAACTGTACATAACCTCATCACGGCTCGGCGGCATGTTTATTAGGATATTAAAGCACTCTACGCTATGATTACATAGTTGATTTCATTGACGTTGGTCACTGTCTAGATTTCTTTTTCGAAGTTAGCAGTTGTAGAAATTTTCCTCGTTTTGTTTTGGGGGGGCTGAGCCGCCGATAGGGGGGGCTTAGCCCCCCCTAGCCCCCCCTGTCGCCGCCACTGCCCGCACATAGGGGCAAGGGGGGGGGCACTTGCCTCCCCTGGAAAATTGAAACCTATTTTTCTCACTACTACTTTTGGGGTTTATAACAAATTTCTTCGCATTAGAGAATTAAAAAGCCAACTTCTAACTAATACTTTTCGATTTTTTAAACAAATTTCCTTGCATAAAGAAACAATTAATATTAGAAATTTTAAAAAGTGAAACTGAGAAATTTACATCAAGAAACCTCTGTGAAAAATACCCATGCATGTTCTTAACTCCCCGCTTTGCATTTTTTAACATCGTGCTAAAACATTTTTAACGTTGACCATCGTGTTTTGCCCCCTCCTGCAAAATTTTCTGCGGGCGCCCATGTCTCGTCCGGTTGGTTGTGAAAATCAATTTAGCTGCGCTAGCCGAATTCACCCCGTATGCCGGGGTAAATCCGGCCAAAAATTCACTTTTAAAATAATTTTTTTCCCAGCAAATGTTCTTCTCAATCCCAAAAAGTAGGCCCTAACCTTGCAGTATATTGTCCCTATCTTACTTTATTTTGTTGTAATTTAATTAATTTGTTTAATTTTAGCAGTCAACCAGTTTCAATTTAATTAAAAAATTAGAAAAATGGCCGAAATTGCCCCGTCTTCCATATACAGTAAAATCATGTGATTTAATCCCGGCTTAAGAATATTAATTATACAGAAGCATCTTCTTCTCTCTCTTCCATCAGGCGTGGGCCGATGACGAGGCTATAATTAGACTTTTCCAAACAGTTCTGTCTCAGGTTTTTTCCACGACATCGCTTATCTCCATAATTATAGGTCCTAGGCCTACTCTTCCCTCTTAGGTCCTCTTTCACATTGTCCATCCAAGTTTTCGGTTGTTTTCCTCTACTTCTTGTTACATCTACATGCATGCATGGGCGCCCACACAAAAGGGCAAAGGGGCAAATCCCCCCCCCGGAAAATCAATTTTCCTTTATTTAACTAGGCATACTCTTTTTTGGTTTTTAACAAATTTCTTTTCACTAAAGCGCAAATGTTACTAACAATAGCCTAGGCTGCACAAAGTAAAACTGAGGAATTTATATTTATAAAACTCTGTGAAACAATAGGCCTACTAGGCCTACTCGTGTTTTTAATATTCTGCTTCGAATTTTCCAGCTCTTGCTAAACAATTTAATTGTAACACCCGAAAAGTCCCAAAAAAGTTTTAAAAATTTCTTCAAGAAAATTTTATATTTTCGCTGCCAAAAAAGTTGATGACTTTTTTTAGTCATCCGGCCAAAATGTCAAGAAAATTTGTTATTTTCACCGCCCCGCCAAAGTCTAAAATGTCTATTTTCACCGGCAAAAATTTTTGTATGCCTTTTTTTTTAGTCTTCACGCTCAATTATTGTGGGGGCCAATGCATGGGCCGTACCCCAACACTTTTATTGGGGGGACCGTCCCTCTCTGTCCCCCCTAAGTTTCCCCCCATGGTCTAGGCTTACATGTCCATAGCCTACAGGGCCGCTGCCGCAATCTCTTTTCTGCCATCCTTAATTGTTATACAGAAGCAAAGCCTATAGAATAGATGATCCTAAAAATAACAACCGATTAAAAAAAACAGTGAATAGCTTGAATAACTTCAGCAACATAATTACTATGCCTAGCCTAAAAATAACATAGTAGGCTATATAGCTAATAATTGACCCAGGCAATCAGATCAGAACGGGCAGTCAGTTGATCTTTTTAGGCCTATAGGCTACTTGTCATGTTATGAATCTTATCAGTTAGAAGGCTTAGGCAAATAAATAAATGTGGAAACTCTGACACAAAGATCATTGAGTTATATGAGTTTTAGATTCAAAAAAGCATAAATTGTCCATACTCCAAACCATGATCGCTCAAGACAAAACAGGAAAACATGGGATAAAGGTAGCTGAACACTACGGTACCGAAATTATAAACGCCCTTAAAAACGTCGAATAATTGTAACGGAAACTGGAATGCGCAGGCCTACAGTAATTTTTTTAGTTAAAAAACGGGCCATTGGGACTTCTGGGTCCCTGGACCTTGTGCACCTTCCTAATATTGTAAATTGTCACTCTCTGAATACGCAAACAACCTTTCCGCGTCATCAATTTTAGAATCGCAATTTTTTTTCTTCATGATAATTTCCCCCCATTATTTTCCAAGGTTACAGCAATGGATATAATTTTAATCGGTGCGCTCGCTGACGTCTTTAGCCTATAGACTTAGGCTACTGTATAGTCTAAGTCTATTTATGTCATAGTGAACAAGTCAGTGTAATACAAGAACGACGGTTGTATGCTGTGAGAATTGGTGTGTCGCGACACACCAATTCTTCGCGACACACCAGCGACACATCACTTTTACGCGACACACCTCCGGTCGCTTCGCGACACAGTATTGTGTCGCGACACACCGGTTGAGACTTGAGAACCCCTGCCCTAATGAGACGAACGAAAAACAATTGTGATAACTTTTGCATGTACACCGTGATTCAAAAAAAGTAAGCCAAATTATTTTTCACATATCTCTAATGCCTGATAACATATCACGCTAACATTTTCCAAATATTTAGAAAATTGGACCAAGAATATGATTCCAAAATTTCATGTCAGAGATAAAGTTGAACGGATAAAAAGATATGAATCTTTAAACTTCATATGCCGAAATTGCCGTTTACAAGCAATTTTTTGTCAGATTCAATAAAAAAAAGTAAGCTAAACTGTTTTTATTGTATCTCCAATGCCTGATAATTAATCATATTAAAAGTTTCCAGATATTTAGAGAATTACACTAAGAATAGAATTCCAAAATATCATGTCATAAATTTGAACGGATAGAAAGAAATGAATATTTAAACTTCATCTCCAGAAATTTCAGCTTTCAGCAAATCTGTTATGGTGTTCGCTGCGGTTTCGATGCCTGATATAGTTTCCAATTTTGGTCTTCAGTGATCCTGGAGTAAAAATTTATGGAATATATTATCGCAACGTTCTGCGGTGACAACATCTTCCACCTGTTATCAGAAATCTATAGCCCCAGAAGCAGTGTTATTTAAGTTTCAATTTACTTTTCAGTTCCAGTTTTAGTTTTAGTTTTGCTTTAATTTTTCAGTTTAGTTTTAGTTTAAGTTTTTAAATCTTTTCAGTTTTAGTTTTAGTTTCAGTTTTCAGAACTTTTCAGTTTTAATTAAGTTTTTGTAAACCTTCAGCAGAAGGAATTGAATACTTTTTTAGTAATGAACCTTTTTCATTTTTATTAGCAATAGCAATAGATTAAGCTAAATTCATGTTGTCATGTGATACATGAGCTGCATTTTGAAGCACTCCACTGTTTATTTCGAAAATACTCATTGTTCTAAAGTAACAATAGTCCGATTTAATTCCAGAGCAATGTATTGAATTTTATGAAGAAAGAATTGTAAATGTAACTTACCCAAATTGAAATTTAAAAACACTAAACTAGATAAAGTTATGTACAGTAATCTGGCACAATGGGATGGACAAAAAAATCTGCTGAACAGTGAACACAGATTCAACATAGGCTACGTACCTTATACAGACTGCTATGTTGAGACTTGAACTTCCTGTCACAATTGCTGCCCATCAGCAACACCTCTACTTTTAAAGTAAGTGTTGGGATCATGTGTATGAGAATGACCTATCTTCCGTGATGATATAATCTGCCCTTCTATTATTACACCAGCCCAGGCCAGTAAGTGTCAAACGAGTCTGCCAGTATGGTGTAATCCGAAAGTGTGTGATCTCAGATCCATTAATGAAGATGTAATAAAACTCAGCGCCCTGTTCTAAGATCAGTGAAGTTTCAGTTAGGTCTACCACCACCATCCACAAATAGCAAATAGACAAGTCTATTTCCAGCATCATTTGTCCTATCCATAAACATCTAGATAGATAGCATGCTTAATCTAGCCTACATGTATGTCCTATTCTATCAGCACAAACACTTGTCTGTTGTGTCAAACATCAAACTTATTTCAAACATAATTATATGCCGGTCCTTCTTGCATGATGAAGTAACGACCTCATGCTGGGCGGTATTGGTTGGCAGACAATGGATTCATGTGCAATCGTACATGTGATCGCCTATGTGTCATGTATCTATACAGGCTCAAGTTCAAATATTCATACCCTTCCCCTACACGGACCATGCTTCAAATACACCTGTAACTAACTTCGCTGGCCCAGTGGTCAGCGGTGCCAAGCCATCCGTAACAATAACTAATCAATGTCAGCCTTGTGGGGCTGTTTAACTGACGCATTGTAATCGAATTAATTATAGCCTACACATCAATATCTTGTACGCTGGTCGCAGACAATCTTTACGGTTGACCGCATTCTACAATAGGCTGACCGCTAAAAAGAAAGCAGATAGAGAAAGGGTTAGACCGGATATTTGCTCTCATACATGTAGGCGCTAACTGTTGCAGACATTCCGCCATTTGGTTTGTGCGCCACAGAGATAAATTAATTCAGTTTTCAACTTTCAAGTTCAGTTTTAGTTTAAGTTTTGAACTTTTCAGTTTAGTTTTAGTTTCAGTTTTCAGAACTTTTCAGTTTTAGTTTTAGTTTCAGTTAACTCAAATGGAACTTTTGAGTTAACTCAGATTCAGTTTCAGTTTTAGTTAACTTGAATAACATTGCCCAGAAGGCTGTTTTCTTTTTCAACAGAACATCGCCAGCCCACTGAGCCTATGAAATCATCGAAATGCTGACAAGAGAGACGCTAGACTTCATTTCTCCCACATTATGGCCTCCGAACACCCCAGATTTGAATCCTGTCGACTATAAAGTGGGGAGCGTGCATGATGAAAGACCGAGTCAACCAGACAACAATCCATGATATAAACGATCTGAAGCAACGCTTGTTGGAAGTGTGGGATGGCCTGGACCAGAGGATAATCGACGATGCTGTTGCCTAATGGCGCCAGCGCCTCAAGGCTTGCGTGCAAGCAGGAGGAGGACATTTTGGGCATCTTATTCAATTAAATTATCAAACCATACTGTTTGGGTCATATTGTTAGTTCAACTATCTACATATCTGGAAAATTTTAGAATGATTGATCATCAGGTATTAGAGATATGAGAAAAAGTTTGACTTACATTTTACTGATTCTGACAGAAAATTGTTTTGTAAACGGCAATTTCGGCATGTGAAGTTTAAAGATTCATATCTTTTTAACCGTTCAACTTTATCTCGTGAAATTTTGGAATCATATTCTTGGTCCAATTGTCTAAATATTTGGATTTTTTTAGCGTGATATGTTATCAGGCATTAGAGATATATGAAAAAACAATTTGGCTTACTTTTTGAATCACGGTGTAGATCTAAGATCGATATAGCCTATCTATCTTAATAGGCCTAGTCTATAATTATAATTATTGTTACGCCAAATTTGTGCAGAACTTGCTGTTGCCACTATAGCGGATGTGCAAGTAATCACCGCTCGCACACGGTAGATCGCGTAAGTTGTGGCAGATTATAATTTTCTTGTCGCCTATTGAACGTTTGCTCAAACAGGAGCGTAACAGAAATATTTACTTAATGACAGAGCTGCATCATGTCAACGTGTTTATTATAATTATTAATCTTAGGCTATCTATTTTCTTCTACATGCATATATTATGTCTGAATGCCTAAGAAACGATTCAGTGTTAATCACACTTCAGCTTTAACTGTTCGTCTTAGGAGCTTGCCTGACAAAGAGAACACCTTCTAGAATAACAGAGTTGGTCATTCCATTGGTAGTTCCACCCTTGAGAAATATGTATACAATTCTCTTTTCCAAGATCGCAATCCGGTTGTCTAGGCCTATACCACCAGTTGGTGTATTGCATTGGCAATTCGATATTAGATGCTGGCCTCCAAACGAAAGGCAAATCACATCTGTTGGGCTCACTTCTTTGGCCGCCGATCCAAACGTTTTGGTTGTGTGTTGCATCAGTAATGCAGGAACCTCTATTCCCTACAAAAGAAATGTTCAAATTGCAGTTCAAAGATCTGGAAACATCATATAGGCCGACTTTTGTTAGAAATGCTTACAATTAGTCTAAATATCCGGATTTCACAAGTTTTTTTGGGGGGAGTGGGAACAGGTAGGTTGGTCTGTGGAATTGGGTGAATGCATGATTCTGAAAACTTGTTTGATGTCCTCTTAGAATGGGAGGGAATGCCAGATGATTTTTTATGGCAATTCCATGGAAATCTCGTCAGATGAGAGCTTGCTTGCAAGTTATCAATTGGCACTCGCAGCTTCGCACCAGGCCCGGTCTTAGGGCAAGGCGAGCGAGGCAGCCGCCTTGGGCCCCGCGCTTCCAGGGTCCTGCGCTTTTGGGTATAATTTTTTTCTTGAGATTGACAATGTTTACGTCGCAAAACAACTTCGCTTGCAGTAATTTGCCATCTGAATGTGATAGGGATATTTCGAAAGAACGAAACTTCACAAAGGCGAGTCACAGCTAGCCTATACTTTACTTTGTGAATAATTAGCTCTATGGTGCTCTGGCGCAAAGAAATTAATTTTGTCAAAAACAAAACCTTACGCCAGAGTTGTTAAAAAAAATCAACTGCACAAATTTATGCTTGAGGACCCACTGCTGCCTTGGGCCCCGCAGACCCTAGGGTGGGCTTGCTTCGCACCTTCGGCGCTTCATAAAAAATGTTCTAGTTGGGCTTAGGGCTTCAGCCCTCCCCCCAAATCTGAAATCCTGGCGCCGCCACTGTACACTAACATGTTATGCAGCTCAGCCATGCAGAGAAGATTGAAACTCTAACTGAACAGATGGAATTTGAGGCTTACAGTCTGAATAGTAATTCAAGTATGTTAGCAGTAGTGCGTGTACCGGTAGGCTACATAGGCTAGCCTATAGGTGGATAGATAATTAAGTGAACTCAGTGGCGTAACAACCATAATTATAACGAAGGTGGACAAAAGCCACGGGCCCCCGAGGTTCAAAGGGCCTCCAAGCGTTTTAACTTAAAAAATCTCACGTATACATAGATAAAATAATACTTTTCCATTTAGCCTAAATATTTTCAGACTTGCAGTCTGAACTAAAGCCTGTATAATTATGACGGATATTTCAAGATATATATGAATATGATACGCTTTGCCCTCAGATGCATGTGGGGATTGGTGTGTTCCTGCTTTGGGTCATATACTGACACATCCTGCTACCCATTGAGTTCTACACAGACACCACACATGGCTTACAATCCCTACATGTACATGTATCTGAGGCAGCGTGAGGCAGGTGATTGGAAGACTGACAGACAAACGTATCTGTAGACGAAGGTATCTAACAGGAGACAGACAGTCACATGACCAAACTCAAGCAGACAACCAGGCTGAACTAGCGTTCAGCATAACGGGTTATCGGCTAGGGTCTATGCGCGGACCGGGGTCTGCGGCCTATGCCAGGGACTTCAGAATAATAATATTTATGTCACTGCATCTTATCCCCCTTCCCATCATCGCCTTAGAACTGGAAAGATATCTCTCTCATCAGATTAGTCTTCCAAACACATTAAGGTTTTCATGCGTGACAGGGTTTCGCAGATGGCCCTATCGGCTGTATCAAATTTCTAGCAGCCGCAATCTCAACCCACGAACCTCCATCGCATTAGTCAAATCAAGTTAGCCTACATACAGCTGCACTGCAGGTTACACAGTGTTATACATGTAGCCTGTACTATGAATAATTATTGTATTTCAGACTGCTAAAAATTACAATTTTCATAATCTTTGCAAGTCTCTTTCAGTCTTTTGGAACGACGCTGCGTTTTATTTAGCATCAACATCCAAGGATAATTAATTAAGGCATTCAGAAAATTGATTAGGCTACCGGTAGTTCGTTTATGGCCGTTAGTGTATCTAAGAGGGCTAAATTAAATAAGCTCAGTCTCAGATAGCAGCAACGATTCAGACAAGCTTATACAAACGAAAATTGGATGGGCTTTACAAGCATTTGGAATGCAATAAACACTATGCGGTCTATGCCCACTGTTACTTCTCAACTGGAAACAAAAGTTAGAAGAGAGTGGTTGTGCTTCTCATCATATCTCAGATACCATATTAAATATTGCCACGTAGCCAAATTTCCAAATGCATTAATTTAATATGCATTTCAGGCCGCCTAGCCTATTGTTTTCTTGTTTTCTCTTGAACTATTAATGTGCCTTAAACTGCGGATTTTATATATATACAGTATATATATAATATATATAATATATATATATATATATATTGACTTTATATCGTGTACTATTCTATTTTAATCTAACTGCACTGACTGCAGTTTATAGCCATTTCACAATTTTCACTTTTTGGTGTCGTAATAGGTAGGGGGCTACTAGGGGCCCCCGAGCTCCATTGTCCACGGGCCCCCGGCTACGTTGTTACGCCACTGAGTGAACTGCTATATAACTATTTACTCGAAAATTCAATCTTCAAGAATTTCGTCACAGCGTCAGTTTCAGTTGAACTTGTGACGGTGGCCAGACGCGAATGTGGATCAAACTTCTCGCACATTGATGACGCGTCGTCCCAAGTCGTAGGCATGATATTTAGTTTATAGCAATGATTGACTTCTGGCACGCGAAAAAATCCATCTGGACAATCTGAAACTGGATAAATCATTAAGGTGCAGCTTTGATCATAATTTCTAATCTGGCGTAGTTTAGATCTATCGCTCGTGTCGGAGCTTAGGCCTACCATCAAAAAGAGAGACGAAAAAAATTATTATAAGAAAGACTAGAGATATTTTGTGAAACCAAGTAGCCATAACTTTATTTTATACTATCATCATCATCATCATCGTCATCGTCATCATCGGCATCATCATCATCATCATCATCATCATCGTCGTCGTCGTCGTCGTCATCGTCATCGTCATCATCATCATCATCATCATCATCATCATCATCATCATCATCATCATCATCATCATGGAGCATGCCCTTCTGGTGCGTTGCGTGATGCGTCAACAAATTCCCTCCAGAGACCGCGATCTTCCGCCAAAATAATTAATCCACGCGACGGTCTATGTGGCATCCGAATTGAGTTGTTGCTCATTTTCTTAGGCGAAGTGTTCCTAGGTTGAGTCACCACTCATGGGCGGAATTTATCAGGGGTTTAGGGGGGGCTAAGCCCCTTCAAGAAGGCCCAGATTCAACTTTTTTACCATGAAAATGGTATGCTTTTTGGGGTTAGTCCTCCCAATAAGGCCCAGACTCGGGGTTAGCCCCCCCCCCCCCCCAAGAACGGAACCAACCTCCGCCCATGTCGCCACTCCAACGCTAGTAGATCAGAACCGGGCAGGCTTATCATCCCGGCGTTGACTACCTCAGTCATCGGTCTTCGCTCCATGACCCTGAAGCAGGGGGGGGGCTGTTTTAGGCTTGACCATAGTCGGATGCAGTTTAACGTCATACCCAGGACACACTAACCATTCGAAAAAAATTATGTTTTTTAAACACGGTCATTTAAGAAAATAATGTTAATTAATCGATGAGACTGGCCATTATTAATGCATGCAAAGGACTTTGCTCATTAGGACACATTCGCCCTCCCATTACTTCATCGCTGAAATAATTCGCAAACCCTTCCGCCAACTACATACCGTTCTTGACTTGCCATTCTTTGCCTATTCTAAATGATTACATCTCTAATTCCGTTTTCACTAATGCCGTCATAAAATGCACAGCCATCTTTCCACTCAATTATGTTACATCATTTGCCTACCTTTCTTACAGATGTACCTCATCGGCTTTTTGCAGTTGTCATTTTTCCAGTAGCCAAACAGGTCGTTTGAGACATCGTCGATCTTTATGTGGCCACAATGTAGAGCGTCCGTTTGTGACGGATATTCCTTCTTCCATAAACTCATATTGTGCGACATCGCTGATCCATCTGTCCAGACCCACTGGCCAGATTCATTGCGAAGACCAATCCAATAATTTAAGCAGTCGTCTTGTGACGAACACGCGGTTCTAGAACCCAGCATCAGTAAATTGTATTCATTTATTATCAATATAGGCCTACTTGTTTTATTAATATTCATTTACGAAACGATATTGAAACATTGAGATATGTATTCACTTAATAAAAAATCAGGTTCTTGACAAGTCGCAACACAGTTAGGGTCTACAAGGTGAAGAGAAAAGTAGTTTAACAAATTAGTTTGTTTATTGTTCACGAGTAATTGTTTAAAATCTATTCTAGATAAACTAATCATTTATTTTCTCACATTGTTTTTAAAGCTCTTGTAAAGTACCCTTGGTATGAAGTTCTTATCATCATTAGTTGGCAATTCAGAGTTAGGCCTATGAGTTCTCGGGCGAAGACCGCAGCGATGCTTAATTACAGGCGGAAACAAACTCCGCAAGACATGTCATGAATATTATTGCTGACAAGGGCGGATACAGAAACTTTGGACGGGAGGGGGGCCAAAAAATTCTTGAGACCTTAGGTCTGGGACAAAAAAATTCGCATCCGCCAAAAAAGTTGATGACCTTTTTTTTTAGTCATCCGGCCAAAATTTTCGGAAAATCATAGCCTACCATTTCAGCAGCCGCTAAAACCAAATCGGGGTGGGGGCGGGATCACGATACATGGCATTTCTAAATGGGGGGGGGGGCCATGACCGGATTGGCCCCCCCTGGATCCGCCCCTGATTGCTGACTAACTAACGCCAGCAGATTGTCATCAGCTTCATGAGATGATCTGAACTGATTCATCACTACCTTAAAGTAGAATCTACAGTCTACACAATTCTGCTGCTTGCGTCGTTATATTGTCACGTGGTGTATATTGTTTGAGAAGATGGCCAACAGAAAGTTTGGACGCATTCATTATCTATTATTGTTGACATTATTATTAATTATTATTATTATCGTTATTATTTTTTTAAATTTTTTATATTTTTTTGCCCCGAGGTACACAGGATCACACAGGGACTTATCTAGCGCCTAACATAAAATCAAAGTCTGGAACGGCCCTATTATTATTATTACTATTTTTATTATTATTATTATTATTATTAATATTATTATTATTTTATTTTTTAGCGCCCGAGGTAGTAAGGATCTCTCGGGCTGTAAAAGTGTAAAAGAATAATAATAATAATAATAATAATAATAATAATAATAATTATTATTATTATTATTATTATTATTAATATTTTTTATATTATTTTTATTATTAATTTATTATCCACCTATTATTATGCTATTATCTTTTGTCTAGAGCGTATTAAGTCATGGAAATTCTAGGCCTGTCAGTGGTCAATCTTACTTTGGACTAGAAAAGTCTCTTCGTTGCAGTTGATTAAAGCAATCGCTTTGGGCGCCCGCAGAAATTTTTGCCGAGGGGCAAAACGAGGATGTCACGGTCGCACATTTTTAGCAATAGGTTGAAATATGCATGCACGAAATTAGGAACATGCATGGGTATTTGGTAGGCTTATTTTTTATACAACTTTCTAGACTGCTTATTTTCAGTTTCAAGTATTTTAAAATAAGTTTTAGTAAGCTTATGAGTAATTTCTTTAGTGAGAAGAAATAAAATAAAAAAATGAAAGA
Source organism: Lumbricus rubellus (assembly GCA_945859605.1). Taxonomy (NCBI): domain Eukaryota; kingdom Metazoa; phylum Annelida; class Clitellata; order Crassiclitellata; family Lumbricidae; genus Lumbricus; species Lumbricus rubellus. The sequence goes on along the minus strand of OX243815.1, from coordinate 36,689,042 downwards.
GCAGTAGCTAAAAAAGTAGATTCCTGCAGAGACGCATTAAGTCTGCTTGCCCATGAAAAACTGACAGCAATTTTTTATTTGGCTATTTATTCATGCTTCCTCTAGTTAGGACTACTTCTATATTTTAGTCGTAATTTCTAAACTTCTAAGCACCGCTTGAATGTCAATCTCAGATACCAGCTTATTCGAGTCAGAGGGCTTTTCAAACAGTTGTCAGAAAAAGGTTCGGTAGTCAGAGGGGCGTAGAGGGGGGCAGAGAAGCTGTTAAGGTGGGTGTCATTTAGGCTTGGAAAGTGGAAGATCCGAGAATCAGATGAGTAGCTGTATGAATTCCTTTGCACAGGCAAGACGTCAGTTATAGGTGGTTACAGTATATATGGTTACAGTTTTTAGTAAGAGCTTGAAAAATGCAGGTCAGAAGCATGTTTATTTTATAGAGGTTTCTAAACAGATTCCTTAGTTTCACTTTGTCTATCATTAGTATCATTAATTCTCTAGCCAATTGAAAAAGTAGTATAGTTTAAAAAATAATTGTCAATTTTACAGGGGCAAGTGCCCCCTTTGCCCCTATGAGCGGGCACCCATAATCGCGACACTAATTCAACGTCTTTCTTTTCTGGCTAAAACCGCTAAACCATCGTCGCTCTCAATTAGTATAGGTCTACTCGTTTACTTGATAACCTTATTAAGTCCGCAGTGAAACTGGTTTGTCTTCTCCTGTGCTAATAAAGTATATCTAGACATCATTCGTCAGTCTTTTTTTTCGTACTAAATGATACACTTATTAGAAACACTTGCATCCATACCGTTCTATGAATAGCAATGGTAGGATGAAGAGATGCTCTTCAATTGAATGTATGGATACCAGCGACGAAGACATCTCCTTGCAACTCTGTTCGGCAACATCGAAACTGGCGTATTGTTCGCTAACATGGTAGCATTGGCCATTCGCAGGATTCATCGCCCAACCATTAAGACAATTGAAATCTGCATTGAAATCGACGAATGTTTTAGATCATTATGACAGTGGAGGTTTTAGGACAATTACCCCTGGACAATTGCCTACACCTTGTCACCTTGTGCGGTCAGTTCAATGACAGTTTCTTGAACTCTAGCGACCGTCATGACCAGTTTTCTCCATTGCTTTCATTCTGATGTTGCCTCCCTTTTTCGTGTCTATACTCACATGCCTATCCTTCCATATTTTTCCAATCCATTCATTGCAGTTTTCCTATCGCCACTCAAGGTTTTATTTCGGTATCGCACCTGCCCTCTTTTTCTATTACAGATCATAAAAACGTAAAGCTTTGAAACCACCTCCAAGTCATATATACAGTACAGGTTAAATAAGACTGGCGACTAGATGCAACCCTGTCTCACTCCTTTCCTTATTTTAAATCTGTCTGTATCTCCAAATTCTGTTCTCATCACCGCTATCTGGTCTTCATACAGTACTTTAGGCAGTGATATAAAATGTTTCGGTATTCCCATCTCAATCAAAGTTTTCCACATCAATTCATGGTTAATGCAATCGAAAGCCTTGCTGTAATCGATGAAACAAATGTATACTTTTTGTCCGTACTCTCTTTGCCTCTCCAATATCCATCTCATGTTGGCAATGTGATCCCGAATTTCATGAAACAATTACCTTCGGACAATTACTCGCCAATATTTACCCGTGGACAATTACCTTCCAGGACAATTACCCCGGACAACTACCCCGTGCCACCTACCCCCGGACAACTAGCCCCGTACCAATTGCCCCAGGGCAATTACCCCTCCCGGGGCTCCCCCCGTGCCACAGTGTGAGCTTGTCCCCTCACGGGCTAATCTCTTTATATCCCTATACGTGGCGGCTGTGAGCTAGTATCTAACTCGATTTGGGCAAATTTGAACTGGGAGATAATTTGGTGTCACAATAAGCGTTGAATTTCAAATATAGTTTGTTTAATATTTTCCGGGTCCACTTGCCCGAAAAACAGACTTGCCTGAAATTTGGGATAAATTTCCGCCCCCCCCCCTTACCTCCAGCCTCCTACGTATAATTATGATGTTAAATCTCTTCTCATCGACGTTTCAGTTAATGGCGTGAAACCAGAAGAAACACCGCTGGCTTCCAGCAGTGTGTGCTTAACAATCTACCACATTGGTACGCAGTCTACTATCCCGAAACCAAGGAGGATGCACATCAGTGACATTGATAAATGATAGGTTGTTGTTTAACGTCACTGTGTTTTGCATGAGCTTAGGTGTTTAGACAGAGAGACAGACAGACAGACACAGACAGAGAGAAGATAGACAGTGAGAGTCAGAGAAAGACAGAGAGAAGATAGACAGAGAGAGTCAGAGAAGGACAGAGAGAGGAAGCATCTTATATTTTGGATCATGATCGTAATCAAACTTCTGAATTTATGTGGCGCCACTTCAGAGAAACTCTTCACCGGCGCTTCCGAACGGACAGCACCATTATCGATCGGAAAGAATGGTCTTCAAACGCTTACCGTAAAACTTCACAGAAAGACCAATTGAGTTGTTCACTGCGGAGGATACAACGCAAATTATTTCAGGAAGATACCAAAACAACGTTTCAACCAAATGTACTGGCTAAAATTGGGGTGTTTGAAATAGGCCTATATAAATGGTGCAAATTATTGGCATGAAGTCAAAATATTTAAAACTTACCTACAAGTGTAGTTATGGCATATATCGTTTCCAAAAGTACGAAAGTCAAAGCCAGTTGCAACTTTCTTGTCCTATTTCAAAATTGAAAACATACCACTAAATCAGTCGTTCAGTACTTTGTTACCTCTGCATGCTTACAGAATAATGTTGTAGTTATTCAACGCAAAACAACATGGAAATGTGGCTTAGATAGCCTAACTGTATAATATTTTCATAAAATACAAAACTTCGTTGGTTGACGAGAATTCTGCAAATGACTCTTGCAATCTGAGTGACATAGATCAAAATGGAGAGAGATAGGCCTACATTGCCGACAGTTATATCTTCAGGGCAAGAATTCGTTTAGTAGACTGACGTGTGCCAATCTTTAAGATGACACATAAATTTTGTCTTCATATGCCTACATTGTACAACATGCCATTTAGCGAATGTAGACATTCTTTTGATGTTTGCCTGGGAGGCAAACATCACGAGGCGGTTCAATACGATTCTATGAAGTATGCACGCAGGAGGCGATGTTTTAACTACGTCGGTGTCGTCGTCGTCGTCGGCGCCGGCGCCTATTCGTGAGTTCGAACTTTGGCGGCACAAAGGACGATTTGTCTCCATGAAGATCTCTGCTGCGCTGCTCGAATCGCCTGCTCCATTGCCATCCCGGTCCACTCTTTCACATCGTCGATCCACAGCCTACGCGGTCTTCCACGTCTCCTCTTTCCCTCCGTTTCTCCAGTGATTGTTATAACTACAGTAGGCCCTACAGTTAAAACATCGCCTCGTACATGCATGGGCGGAGTTTATCAGGGCTAGGGGGCTAAGCCCCCCTCCAAGAAGGCCCAGATTCAGCTTTTTACCATGAGAATGGTATCTTTTCCGGGCTCAGCTCCCACCCCCCAAGATCAAAAACCAAACTCCGCCCATGCATACATGTAAGTATTATAATAATTAGAAGAACCATTTTACGTTACATGCAGGAGAAAGTTATACATTTACCTTGTCATCTTAAGAATTCTCTGAACTGTAAACTGATCTCTCTCTCATTCGTGAAGCATATAATATGCAGACTTCTCACGATTTACTCTCGCGCTTGCCTATCTTATACAGAAAATAACTCAGATCGGCCCACGAATTGCTGATCAAACTTCTACAATAACAGTCATTATTCACTAAGGATCGCAGGCCTGTATTTACGAATTTAGAAAAATAAAGCACTATGAACTGGACGATGCAGAACAAACATCGAATGAGTTTGTTTATGTTTTTTAAAGCGAGTGCAATAAATTCATGCAACTTGTTGTTTCAGATGAAGGGTATGAGAGAATGCTGATTTTAAATTTCAAGCCGTATACTCAATGCTCATCGACCACAACAATAACAGATTCGTACTCAATTGTTTTATTCAAAGCATAAGCAAAGCATTAAACGGCCAAATGACAGAAGAATAAGTTAATTATGAATGAGATTGAACTAGCTATGTTTTGTTCAATTTCATCCAACCTTACTATAAGCCAAGAAAATTAGCCTTACGTTGGGCATTATAGCAGCTCTTAAGTCTTGAAAAATACTAATATGATGCATTAGAAGTTTTAATGCTACGATTACGTTTTGCGATAATTTGGCCTATAATGAGAATCTCTACGCATGGGCGGAGACATGGTCTGCAACTTGCGGAGGACGAACGAGTGGCTGCCAAAGGAAAGACGAGAAATTTTTGTTGGACGAACGGCTGAGACGCTGGTAAAATTTTCAATCTTTTTGTCGACCAAAATTTCTGACCATTTTTTTTAGTTGTTTGGCAAAATTTTCCAGGAAAACATACCATTTCTCCGAGTTGATGACCTTTTTTATTCATCCGGAGGAAATTTCCGGAAAAACATACCGTTTTTCTCTGTCGAAAAAGCTGATGACCTTTTTAGTCATTTGGTGGAACTAGATCCAAAAATCGTACTTTTTTAGTCACCGTTGTGTTCGTGTGAAGTGTAGCCTACATGTCTTAGCACTTCATGATTGGAGGGGATGGACAAAGGCACGGGCCGTTGTCACGAAATAGAGTATCCCCCGTATTAATAGTATCCCCCAAATGAGAAAAAGTCGGAAAAAACACTTCCGCGTGCATTTATTTTTGCAAATTAATTTTCATCTGCTTTGTTTTGAACAATGACACTAACAGATATGTTTATTCCTACTAGATAATTTGTTTTGCTTTGGTTTTATAGCACTTAAAACCCTTAAAACACTTAAAAACACTCGGAGACACTAAATAAAATCGAGATGCCTTTCTCTGAGCATTGCTTAGGTCACTTAAAACAATTAGAGTCACTTTAAATGTTGATTAGAGTATAAATTTCTTAATTATACACATTTTAAAAAAATGGGATAGAATGGTTTATCCCCCCGGATAGTCTAGACCGGTTAATTCCATCCGGGGGGATAGATTAATTCATCCCCCGGATAGCTTTCAGGGGGGATAATCCTTTTTCGTGTCACCGTCCCTTAAAACACAAAGAGAAAAGTGTAGGCTACGCTTCGTAGCCTACACTTACAGACGAAAAGACATTTACTCTTGTCTGGGTTAATTCACAAAATGATCGTGTTTATTCTGATACATGTCGTCGCCTGAGAATTATCGTGTCGTATGTCCACTTTTGTGAATTCCGAGAAAAACAAGGTCAAAGTTTCGCAACTTTGGACGCCAAAAATATATATATATATCCAGTGCATTAAAACTTCAAGCAAAGACGTTATATTAAAGCATCGACATTAATTAAAGGATGTTGCACTAAAATTAAACTGAAACTTATAATGGTTTTTGTGAAATTTTGGAAAATGTTGTATAAAAATGGATTTAAATCAATTGCAAGTCATCCTGACGTGAGATTTTTTAAATATGCAATAATAAAGAAAGCAATATACAATCAATTGCGACTTTGTTCGTTTCATTTTTTGCAAGTTTAATACCCTTTTTAAATAAAAGAATGCATGTTTTTTATTTTCTGGACATACGACACTATGATACCACCACCATGATGTCGTATCTCCTTATCGTCCAATCAGCGACGAGCTTTCTCTGGACATACGACAATGCACTTTTAACCGTGATGCGGTACTGGAGATACGACAAAAATGAAATAGGAGATACGACAACGTGTATGCTGAAAATGGACATAGGCCTACGACAAGTAGTTTTCGTTGAATATCCTTGTAAGTCTAGACATGGGCGGAGTTTATCAGGGGCTTGGGGTCTAAGCCCCCCCCCCCAAAGGTCAAAACTCAGTTTTTGACCATGTAAACGGTATATTTTCCAGGGGTCAGCCCCCACTAAAAATAGTACGGTTTTTATGAAATTTCGACCCGATGACTAGAAAAACTAAAAAGGTCAACTTTTTGGAGGCCGAGAGAAAAAATCTGAATCTCTCCAGTCTCCATCCCAAAAAAGCCCAAGTTTTTAGCCCCCTAAAACGGAAACCAAACTCCGCCCATGAGTCTAGATCTAAACTCCGTTTGCTCAAGTTCTACTTAGCTCAATCCCGCCACTCGCGAAATCGATTGACTAGTCAAAATGATTCAATACCAATATACTTTCATTATATTATCAGCATAGGCCTATTCATTCATCAATTCAGAAAAAATTTATAAAGAGTTCTTTTAAGAATCTACTCAGAAGAGATCCCAGTCGATAGCAACGCGCAAAGAAAAAGACTTGTGAAAACCTGGTGTGCATGCAGAAAGCAAAGAAAATACATTATTTTATACACGCATGCTTGCATGCATACATTAGAATATATATGCAAGCATACATTTACATTTATATGCGGAAACATAGCGCATGCATAATCTAGTAGGGTACGTGCAACAACGGTGAATAGTTTTCTCTATTGTAGTGTGACCATACGTCTCGGTTTTCCGGGACATGTCGATGTTTAAATTGTGTTTGGTCACGCGGTGTGCCGGTGACACGAAAAGGATTATCCCCCCTGAAAGCTACCCGGGGGGGATGAATTAATCTATCCCCCGGATGGAATTAACCGGTCTAGACTATCCGGGAAGATAAACAATTCTATCCCATTTTTTGAAAAATGTGTATAATTAAAACATTTATACTCTAATCAACATTTAAAGTGACTCCAATTGTTTTAGTTGTTCCAAGGCTTTCTAAGCAATGCTCAGAGAAAGGCAACTCGAATTTATTTAGTGTATCCGAATGTTTTAAAGTGTTTTAAATGTTTTAAGTGCTATAAAAACCAAAGCAAAACAAATTATCTAGTAAGAATAAACATACCTGTTAGTGTCATTGTTCAAAACAAAGCAGATGAAAATTAATTTGCAAAACTAAATCCACGCGGAAGTGGTTTTTTCGACTTTTCCTCATTTGGGGGGGATACTTTTAATACGGAGGGGATACTCTATTTCGTGACACCGGCGAGTCGGCGACTTGTGCAAAACGTCAAAATGTCAAGGTTTTTGACAATCATTACCTTAGTCCTTCCCGTGAACATCGGACAACGCAACTTCTCCATTCTCCTCTGTCGAGTAGATCGTTAGGTTTTACAACAGGCTGCCACGTACTGTCTACCAGTGTTTGATCCAATCTCCATTCACTGGAGAAATCAAAGCTACTTAAACGAGCGCGTCCGATGGACGATCGCCGAGACTGAACAATGCATGTTGTAGGTCTAATCAGATTATATCCATAACTGAATGACTCAGAATGAGGCTATAGTAGAATTTAATTGGATCTGATTGGATTAACACGAATGCATCCAGAGTAGCCTAATAGTCCTTCTGATACATTTTATGCGACAAGTAGGCCTATAGACCTAAAGATCCTTGACGAAGACTAGACTGATGTAGGCTATCATTCTGTGGCGCTTTCTGTGCGTCCCTTAGCGAGCACTAGAGCCTATATAGCACACACTGCTGTAAACACTTTCCAATCTAGCATTATGCTTACCCGAATGTACTTTATCATTCCATCAAGCGACGACAGGTTAACTGACACAATCTGGCACGCAACAGGCCAGTGCTGTATCCCGCGGATTCCAATGATTGCATAGCGAAGTGCTCAGGCACACCTAGGTTCAAATACTTCTCATACAGGACTTCTAATTAATTTTATCTTTCCCTTGTTTAGCGCCCAAAGATAGCCTATAACCTAATAATAATAATAATAATAATAATAATAATAATAATAATAATAATAATAATAATAATAATAATAATAATAATAATAATAATAATAATAATAATAATAATAATAATAATTTTATTCCAGAACATTTCAATCGCTATCCAGCGCTACAATGCCGTTGCCTACCAAGGCACCTTGTCCGGATTACCTGGGGCCATGGTCCGGCCACCCTAAGCAATCTAAAATTGATATGTTAAAGTAAATCGTAACCTAAACCTTACATTCCAGTTATAATAATAATAATAATAATAATAATAATAATAATAATAATAATAATAATAATAATAATAATAATAATAATAATAATAATATCTATTTCAGAGGCTCTCTATCACAATTCAGCGCTTCAACGCCGTAGCATTTAGTGGCTCCTTTAGAAGACCCACGCCCGAAATGGATGAGGTTTAACCGTTCCAGACACATTGCTTTTAATATTTTATAAGCCCCTGGGGGAACGAAGTACCTCAGGGAAAAATAATAATAATAAAGTGCAAAGGCACTTTTGCCTCACACCCTGAAGACGAGGCCTGACCCACCAGATGTTCATTCTTCAATTAATAATAGTCGATAAGTCCCTGGGGGAATGAAGTACCTCAGGGCAAAAAAATAATATTAATAATAATAATTCATTCATTCATTCATTCATTCATTCTGAGAATTTATATAGCGCCTCTTCGAGACACATCTACTCAGAGGCGCTCTCTGCACTAACTAGCCGAAATGATGTTAAGAGTCATAGGGAGCGAAAAATAACAATAAGTTGCAAAACAAAACACAGTAAGCTGTAAGAGTCACCGGTGGCGAGCCCTCGCAAACACGTAGAGTTAACCATCGGATTCCCGTAGACAGCTGGTGGATGGCGTGGTTGATCAGAGTCTCTGGTAGGTGGTAGATGACTCCCGTCTGGCTAATCGTCGAGGCTCAAGGATGCGTGTAGTAGAAGGCGTTCGTCGCATGTCGATCGGTTGTTGGAAGCGGCGTCGGTGACAATAGTCGAGGTCACTCCATGCGCTGACCCGCGCATTATTAATAATAACATTAATAATAAAAAAATCCTTCACTTTCCTTGATCTGCTAAAGACCTAGGTCTGAAGAAGCATAATTTATTTCAGCATTTTTAAAGGTATTTTTTATTGTTGCTTCTTGAGGTTTTTTGGGGCTTAGGCCCTAAAAGAAATTGCTTCGTCAATCGTCATAGCTTGTTTTTTTAACAAGCGATACATTAAGCCCATATGCGATCTAAAAATTGGTTTAATCACTCATTAATGGCATTTTGAGGCGGCGCAAAGAGAAGTATAAAGCAGGTTATCTTCCCACAGCCAGCGGAATTACATAGTGCATGGGCGGAGACCTGGGCGGACTGGGGGGGGGGGGAACGAACGAGTGGCCTAAGGAAAGACGCGAGATTTTTGAACGGACGAATGGCTGAGTGTGGGGATAAAAATTTAAACCTTTTACCGGACAAAATTTCTGACGACTTTTTTTAGTCATTTGGCCGAAAAGTCAAGAAAATTTTATATTTTTCACCGCCAAAAAGTCGATGACTTCTTTTTTGTTCTGAAGCTCAACATATATATTTGTTTAATATGAGAAAAACACAGGTTGACAAAACCGCAACTCAGTTACATGGAAGGGAAAGTACTACGGGTTGCACTGTCGCTTGTTGAGAAGGCACTTAATTATAGAGGGCTCTTGGAATAAAGTTTTTATCGTCCTTCGGTGGCAACTCAAAGTTATGCGGACGTGGTCGAAGGTTGTGTCGACGCTGAATTATAATATCGGAGGAACAAGGTCCTCAGCACGTGATACGGGTTCCTGCCTACAGACTCCAATAGACTATCGTCGGCTTCTTTAGCCAAATCTGATATATGCGTGGAGAGTCTTCTGGCAGGTAGCCCATCCACTGTGTTCTGCGGAGAAAGCGGTCGAGTCTGCTCCTGTCATCAGCGCTGGCGAGACCCCACCAGGCTGGAGCAGCATAGAGGAGCCGCGACACAGTTGTGGCTCGAGCAACGTCGTGGAGCGCTGTTGATGGTAGGGGGACAAATGAATGGGCCGTTCCCCCAACAGCCAACACCTCCATTGGGGGACCGTCCCTCTGTCCCCCTAGGTCTCCGTCCATGCTGTAGTGTCTCTAAAACACTATTTTTAATTTTTAAAATCTTGTCGAAGTGGACGAATCACAAATGTCCAGTCGGCCATGTTTGCTTTTAAGACAGCGACTAGTCTAGTAATGTTTTTTCATCCGTTTCTTCGGATTCCTGGTAATTGTTTCTTCTCAGCTTTTCACAATTTCTAAATTTTAAATTTGTAAGTTGTTCCTACTATTTTCAGGTCTAGTGAAACATAACATCCGATTTCTTTGGCAGACACCAATTATGACCGCGTAAACCACTCTTTAGAATTTCATTTTTAGGGTCTTCTTGTATCAAGTCTCGTAATGATCGGAGAAGAAAGAGGGTGGGACACAGACTGGGGCAGAGTCGTCGTCGTCGTCGTCGTCGTGCCCATCCTCATTGCTGCGGATTGGGGATCAGAGTCGACGACGCCATCCTCCTCCATTGCTCTCTGTTCCTCGCGGTCCTCACACAGTCCACCATCGCCATCCCCGTCCACTCCTCCACGTCATCCATCCCCATGATATGAATGCCGGTGTCACGAAAAGGATTATCCCCCCTGAAAGCTATCCGGGGGGATGAATTAATCTATCCCCCCGGATAGAATTAACCGGTCTAGACTATCCGGGGGGATAAACCATTCTATCCCAGTTTTTGAAAAATGCGTATAATTAAAAAATTTATACTCTAATCAAAATTTAAAGTCACTCTAATTGTTTTAAGTGACATAAGCAATGCTCAGAGAAAGGCAACTCGAAATTATTTAGTGTATCCGAATGTTTTAAAGTGTTTTAAATGTTTTAAGTGCTATAAAAACCAAAGCAAAACAAATTATCTAGTAAGAATAAACATACCTGTTAGTGTCATTGTTCAAAACAAAGCAGATGAAAATTAATTTGCAAAACTAAATCCACGCGGAAGTGGTTTTTTCGACTTTTCCTCATTTGGGGGGGATACTTTTAATACGGGGGGGATACTCTATTTCGTGACACCGGCGAGTCGGCGACTTGTGCAAAACGTCAAAATGTCAAGGTTTTTGACAATCATTACCTTAGTCCTTCCCGTGAACATCGGACAACGCAACTTCTCCATTCTCCTCTGTCGAGTAGATCGTTAGGTTTTACAACAGGCTGCCACGTACTGTCTACCAGTGTTTGATCCAATCTCCATTCACTGGAGAAATCAAAGCTACTTAAACGAGCGCGTCCGATGGACGATCGCCGAGACTGAACAATGCATGTTGTAGGTCTAATCAGATTATATCCATAACTGAATGACTCAGAATGAGGCTATAGTAGAATTTAATTGGATCTGATTGGATTAACACGAATGCATCCAGAGTAGCCTAATAGTCCTTCTGATACATTTTATGCGACAAGTAGGCCTATAGACCTAAAGATCCTTGACGAAGACTAGACTGATGTAGGCTATCATTCTGTGGCGCTTTCTGTGCGTCCCTTAGCGAGCACTAGAGCCTATATAGCACACACTGCTGTAAACACTTTCCAATCTAGCATTATGCTTACCCGAATGTACTTTATCATTCCATCAAGCGACGACAGGTTAACTGACACAATCTGGCACGCAACAGGCCAGTGCTGTATCCCGCGGATTCCAATGATTGCATAGCGAAGTGCTCAGGCACACCTAGGTTCAAATACTTCTCATACAGGACTTCTAATTAATTTTATCTTTCCCTTGTTTAGCGCCCAAAGATAGCCTATAACCTAATAATAATAATAATAATAATAATAATAATAATAATAATAATAATAATAATAATAATAATAATAATAATAATAATAATAATAATAATAATAATAATAATAATAATAATAATAATAATTTTATTCCAGAACATTTCAATCGCTATCCAGCGCTACAATGCCGTTGCCTACCAAGGCACCTTGTCCGGATTACCTGGGGCCATGGTCCGGCCACCCTAAGCAATCTAAAATTGATATGTTAAAGTAAATCGTAACCTAAACCTTACATTCCAGTTATAATAATAATAATAATAATAATAATAATAATAATAATAATAATAATAATAATAATAATAATAATAATAATAATAATAATAATATTAATAACGGGAGCCCTGATGCTAATAAGATCTTGCTTCGGGGCGGCAAGGTTGACCTTTCTGCTTAGAACCGCACAATGCTTTGAACACCCGTTGCTGAACAAAATGGATCAACAGATGAGAATAGGATTGGAAGCAGTCATTAACATCAAACTGAGCGACATCCAATGGACACAGGCGACATTACCGATAAGAGACGGTGGATTGGGAATTCGAAGGCTTCAGATGCTGGCATCTTCCGCATATCTTGCATCAGCTGCATCAGCCAGAAATCTTCAATCCGCTATTCTTCACTCGGATGATTGGCAAGACGTCTTCAGGGATGAGATTCTTTCTGCTCGCGAGGCCACGCTCCCAAACGGTGCGTTAGAGAACATCACTGCACAGAGGGTTTGGGACAGACCGCTTATTGAGAAAGATCTAGCTGAGGTGTGGCGCTCGGCTACAGATCCGATTGCCAGGGCCAGATTGGGGGCAGTGACTTCCGATCATGCAGGAGATTGGATGGCTGTCTTTCCAATTGCCTCTTGCGGACTGTGCCTCAGTGATGAGGCTGTCCGAGTTGCGATAGGCCTACGCCTAGGTCTTGATCTGTGCGAGCCACACGCGTGTCAATGCGGTGAGACAACGGATCTGAGAGGATATCATGGTCTGGCCTGTAAGCTGTCTGGAGGGAGAAGTGGCAGGCACTTTTCAATGAATGACACCATCTGGAGGGCCCTCCAGCGAGCTGAAGTTCCGAGCACCAAAGAACCAGCAGGATTGTTCAGAACTGACGGAAAAAGACCAGATGGAGCGACGTTAATACCGTGGTCAAGAGGAAAATATATGACTTGGGATGCCACCAGTGTACACACGTGCGCAACGTCATATATACACCTCACATCCCTAACACCTGGAGCAGCAGCAGAGATGGCAGCCTCGAAGAAGACTACAAAGTATGCAGAAATCCCCACCACACATGATTTTATTCCAGTGGCACTGGAAACTCTAGGCCCCATCAACGCTCAGGGTCGGGAGTTCTTGTCAGAACTTGGTCGGCGTCTGACCATGGTTTCTGGGGATCCGCAGGAGACGGCGCGCTTGTTTCAGCGCCTTTCAATTTGCACGCAGAAGTTCAATGCCGTTGCATTTCGAGGCACCTTTGCACAATTGACCGACGAGGATGACCGTTAACTCCAGAACAACAATGTTTTTATTATTGATTTTAAAGCCTGAGGGATCATTTATACCTCGGGCGCTAAAAAAAAAAAAAAAAAATAATAATAATAATAATAATAATAATAATAATAATAATAATATCTATTTCAGAGGCTCTCTATCACAATTCAGCGCTTCAACGCCGTAGCATTTAGTGGCTCCTTTAGAAGACCCACGCCCGAAATGGATGAGGTTTAACCGTTCCAGACACATTGCTTTTAATATTTTATAAGCCCCTGGGGGAACGAAGTACCTCAGGGAAAAATAATAATAATAAAGTGCAAAGGCACTTTTGCCTCACACCCTGAAGACGAGGCCTGACCCACCAGATGTTCATTCTTCAATTAATAATAGTCGATAAGTCCCTGGGGGAATGAAGTACCTCAGGGCAAAAAAATAATATTAATAATAATAATTCATTCATTCATTCATTCATTCATTCATTCTGAGAATTTATATAGCGCCTCTTCGAGACACATCTACTCAGAGGCGCTCTCTGCACTAACTAGCCGAAATGATGTTAAGAGTCATAGGGAGCGAAAAATAACAATAAGTTGCAAAACAAAACACAGTAAGCTGTAAGAGTCACCGGTGGCGAGCCCTCGCAAACACGTAGAGTTAACCATCGGATTCCCGTAGACAGCTGGTGGATGGCGTGGTTGATCAGAGTCTCTGGTAGGTGGTAGATGACTCCCGTCTGGCTAATCGTCGAGGCTCAAGGATGCGTGTAGTAGAAGGCGTTCGTCGCATGTCGATCGGTTGTTGGAAGCGGCGTCGGTGACAATAGTCGAGGTCACTCCATGCGCTGACCCGCGCATTATTAATAATAACATTAATAATAAAAAAAATCCTTCACTTTCCTTGATCTGCTAAAGACCTAGGTCTGAAGAAGCATAATTTATTTCAGCATTTTTAAAGGTATTTTTTATTGTTGCTTCTTGAGGTTTTTTGGGGCTTAGGCCCTAAAAGAAATTGCTTCGTCAATCGTCATAGCTTGTTTTTTTAACAAGCGATACATTAAGCCCATATGCGATCTAAAAATTGGTTTAATCACTCATTAATGGCATTTTGAGGCGGCGCAAAGAGAAGTATAAAGCAGGTTATCTTCCCACAGCCAGCGGAATTACATAGTGCATGGGCGGAGACCTGGGCGGACTGGGGGGGGGGAACGAACGAGTGGCCTAAGGAAAGACGCGAGATTTTTGAACGGACGAATGGCTGAGTGTGGGGATAAAAATTTAAACCTTTTACCGGACAAAATTTCTGACGACTTTTTTTAGTCATTTGGCCAAAAAGTCAAGAAAATTTTATATTTTTCACCGCCAAAAAGTCGATGACTTCTTTTTTGTTCTGAAGCTCAACATATATATTTGTTTAATATGAGAAAAACACAGGTTGACAAAACCGCAACTCAGTTACATGGAAGGGAAAGTACTACGGGTTGCACTGTCGCTTGTTGAGAAGGCACTTAATTATAGAGGGCTCTTGGAATAAAGTTTTTATCGTCCTTCGGTGGCAACTCAAAGTTATGCGGACGTGGTCGAAGGTTGTGTCGACGCTGAATTATAATATCGGAGGAACAAGGTCCTCAGCACGTGATACGGGTTCCTGCCTACAGACTCCAATAGACTATCGTCGGCTTCTTTAGCCAAATCTGATATATGCGTGGAGAGTCTTCTGGCAGGTAGCCCATCCACTGTGTTCTGCGGAGAAAGCGGTCGAGTCTGCTCCTGTCATCAGCGCTGGCGAGACCCCACCAGGCTGGAGCAGCATAGAGGAGCCGCGACACAGTTGTGGCTCGAGCAACGTCGTGGAGCGCTGTTGATGGTAGGGGGACAAATGAATGGGCCGTTCCCCCAACAGCCAACACCTCCATTGGGGGACCGTCCCTCGGTCCCCCTAGGTCTCCGTCCATGCTGTAGTGTCTCTAAAACACTATTTTTAATTTTTAAAATCTTGTCGAAGTGGACGAATCACAAATGTCCAGTCGGCCATGTTTGCTTTTAAGACAGCGACTAGTCTAGTAATGTTTTTTCATCCGTTTCTTCGGATTCCTGGTAATTGTTTCTTCTCAGCTTTTCACAATTTCTAAATTTTAAATTTGTAAGTTGTTCCTACTATTTTCAGGTCTAGTGAAACATAACATCCGATTTCTTTGGCAGACACCAATTATGACCGCGTAAACCACTCTTTAGAATTTCATTTTTAGGGTCTTTGTCGTATCCCGTGTAAAAGGGCACTTTATTATCCTAGTGGTTAATCGGTTGGGTTTAACTTACTCAAGAAATTCTTCCAAATTCAACGAACTCCCAGCTTCTTATGAAATATATAATAGAATAAAGTTATTCAATATCATTCAATTGCACAAACAAATAACAATCCTATTTACCTAGTGTGGCGAGTTACTTAGGAAATATTATATTTGCTCTTATCTGTCGAGTTGTATGAAACTCGAATGTCTTCGGCTCTCTCCGTCGTCCAATCGTCGCAGTCAAGAATGTTGATCAGACGGTTGAATATGCAGTCATGGAAGTGACCACACCAAACGTCTTACTCGTATCTTGCCGTGAATCAGTTGCACACGAGATGAATCATCGCATTCACCTCACAGCTCTTCTCCAGTTGACCAAACGTCCCTCGTACTTCACACGCCGAATCAGCTGTTCGCTAGCCGATTCAAAATGACACGACTCTTCAGACTGTTGCCTAAGAGTTCGTCTTCTTCGCAAGTGTCTCACACTTCACACGATGATTATTATGCACTAACGCAAATTTCTCATTTAAATTGCGTTGCACTTAATGCACAATACTTTGAACTATCGGTTGATCGTCCGAACAGTTCAATTACCTTCGTCTCTACTCTGAAAATCACAACTTTGGATTGATCACCGCAGCGAAACAACCACCATTTCCAGATATACCTGTAGAGAGTCAAAAACTTAACGTCCACTTCGCTGACGTCATTTTTAACTCGTCACGTCATTCGCTTCCAGTTTGCACCAATCACGAATAGGATTAGCGTCCTTTGTTGTCATGGTAATCTTGACCACTCGTTATCACGCTTAGCTGCAGTCATTGGTTTTATGTATTAATATTTTATATGTTGCCACACATATTACTTAAACTCGCCAATTAAATTGCCTAGCTTAACTTCTACCTATAATTAATAATTATACATGCATAGCAAGTGTTTAATTTGATAATCATTTAATATAACCACGACAAATACCCTTTCTTCAAAAGTCTGTACACAGGCTTTATCAACTTATCTAATTATCAAATTACAATAACTGCTTATGCCTATGCTTATACTACTTTACACAACATCACAACCTAACACAACTACTTCTTATCTACCTATAGTATCACCATTGATTTACTTAAATCTTAGGTCAATCCTCTACTTAAATAATCGGACATTACGTTATTACATCCCTTAACCTCCTTAGCGTTACATTACTTTCCGGAAAAACTTGTCAGAAACGTTACATTTATTTACGGTTATACTATGTATGTATGTATGCATGTAAGTATGCATGTATGTATATGTATGTATGCATGTATGTATGTATTTATGCATGTATGTATGCATATATTTATACATGTAGGTATGTATGTATATATTTATGGATGCATGTATATATGTATGTATGCATATGTGTACGTATGAATATATATATGCATTTATGCATGTATATATTTATATATATCTATGTATGTTTACTATGTATGTATATATGTATATATGTATGTATGTATGTATGTATGTATGAATATATATGTATTTGTGCATGTATGCATATATTTATGTATGTATGTATATATGTATATACGATTATACATATATGTTTGTATGTATGAATATATTTATATGTATTTATGCATGTATGTATATATTTATGTTTGTATGTATATATGTATGAATATATATGTATTTATGCATGTATGCATAAATTTATGTATGTATGTATATATGTATATACGTATGTATGTAGGTATATATGCTTGTACATGTATGTAGGTAGGCGTAGGCCTATATATGCTTGTATGTATGAATATATACATGTATTTATGCATGTATGTAGTACTATGTACGCATATATGCGTGCGGCATGTGCTTCATCAGATGCATCACCCTTCGATTCCGTCTCATAGTCGCTATCCCGAGTAAGATGCGTGATTAACCCTGCCGAATACAATACTAGTCCTGATCCCGAGTGTCACTCGGGATTAACCGTTTTTGCATAAAATTCCCTCCCCGAGTACCACTCGGGATTAACGCTAAGGAGGTTAATGTAACGTATTGTAAAACAATAATTTTGAAGGGCGAGGCTCCACCTCATGACTCTTGCATTCTTCATCCTCCCTTCTTTCATATACTGTAGTCCACAGTGGTCCGTCTCGATCACAAACTCTCTTCCACACAAATATCGATCAAATCTACTGATCCCCCACATTATGGCTAAACATTCTCTTTCCTCAACTGAATATCGCATCTCTCTTTCCAACAATTTTCTACTCGCATATGCAATCGGGTGGTTTATTCCTTCATACTGCTGAATAAGAACACAACCTATCCCTTTTCCTGATGCATCTGTCTGTATTATAAATTCTTTCTCCAAGTCTGGTAACCTAAGGATTGGTGTCTTAGCTAGTGCTTCTTTCAACTGCTTAAAACTTTCACCTAACTCTTGGTTCCATTCAACATTGTTAGGAGCTAACTTTTTAGTCAAGTCACTCAACGGTGCCATCAACTCTGCACAATGTGGAATAAACTTTCGATAGTAATTTATCGCTCCTAAAAAGCTTCTCACTTGCTTCTTCGTCTTAGGCTGTGGCATTTCCACAATCTTGTCAATAGATTCTCCCTTAGGGCTTATATCGTCATTGTTCAATGTATGGCCTAGGAAATCTATCTTGCCATATCCTAGTGAACATTTCTTCGGTTTCAATGTCAAATGAGCTTTTCTCACTCTTGTGAAAAACTCTCTTAACGTCTTCATGTGTTCGTCCCATCCTTTTGTATGAGCAAGAATATCGTCGACATAACTTTCTAGATTTTCAGTTCCATGTAATATTTTCCGTATCAAGCGATTATAACTGGACGCGCTATTGACTAGTCCAAATGGTAACACATTGAATTTATATAATCCGCTTGCACAGATGAATGTGGTTAAGTCTTTTGATTCTTCGCTCATTGGTATCTGCCAATACCCTTTACAGAAATCGAACTTACTATAGATTTTACTTCCACTGAGTTTATTAAAAATATCCTCATTCGACATCATCGGTTCTGGGTCGAATACTGTCACTTTGTTGAGTTGTTTATAATTACAGCAAAGTCTGTTACTTCCATCTGACTTTTTAACAACTACGAGTGGCGCTGCATACGCTGCTTCCGATCTTTCTATAATTCCATTATCTAGCATCGTCTCTAATTCTTTGTTTATCTCCGCTTGGAGGTGATATGGCGTTGGATAAGCTCGTAACCGAATTGGCTCATCACTCGTCAGATGAATCTCATGCTTTACCATATCTGTCCTTCCTGGCTTATCACTGAATATGTCCTCATGTTCTCTCAGTAGTTCCCTTAATTCTCTTTTCTGTTTTTCCGTCAATTTAGGATTGATATCCACATCTTTGTAAGTCTCCGTTTGTTTACTTACATATAAGCTCAATATCTCTTCTTCTTCATCTTCACCATCTTTACCATCATGTACTATCGCCGATATGTATGCTGACGTTTCTACATCATTACCTTCTCCATTTCTCTCGTAGTACTTCTTTAGTATATTGATGTGATATGTTTTGAGTTTTCCACCATCAATTTCCACCTTGTAATCATAATCTCCTATTTTGCCTCTGACCACAAATGGTCCTTGCCATTTTACAAGCATCTTATTGTTACAACTGGGTAACAGTAATAAAACTTTATCTCCTATCTTCAACTCTCTGTAACGTGCTTTCTTATCATAATACTTCTTGTTCTTTTCATTTGCTTTATGTATGGCCTTCTGTGCCATATCACATGTTTCTTCTATTCTTTCTCTCAAATCGGTCATGTATGTATAAACATCTTTTACTTCATCTTCCACTTTCTCATTTGTCCAGAGTTCCTTCAATATCTGTATTGGTCCTCTGCATGACCTTCCAAAAATTAATTCAAAGGGTGTGAACCCATGACTTTCGTGTACAGTGTCTCGTAACGCGAACAATAATGGTGCTAAGAACCTGTCCCAAAACTTCTTCAAAGTCTCATCTTTGCTTTGTAACTCTTTAATTTTTGTTGTTGATACATTTAAATCCGGCATCTCAGTAACTTTCAACTGTTTGTATTTTGTTACTTTCTTTGATTCCGCTCTGGTTTCAACTGCTGCTGTCGTTTGGCACACATCATCATTCTCTATGACGTCATCCGTTACATCATCATTTAATTCACTTGTGACTTCACTCGCAAAATGAACTTTCTTTTTGTCACTTTGTCCTTGTGACTCAACACTTAAAGATTTCTGAATCTTTTTCAATCTATCCTCTCTATTCTCGTTATCATCTGTATCACTCCGATCACAGTTTATCATGTTATCTGTAGTTTCTTTCACTACCAGATATTTTAGTCCCTTCATCCTACCGATAATTACTGGTTTCACCGGTTCTTCCATTACCATTGCTTCAACGTTTCCTGTAAAATACTCACTTTCAATATTAACCTTTGCTGTCGGAAAATTTCTCAATGTCCCATCGATTAATATGCATTGTGCTTCTCTTCCCGTGAAATCAACATCATTTACCAGTGATCTCTTGACAATACATGTGCTTGATCCAGAATCATATAGACAACTGGCATTCACACCATTCACCTTTAGCTGACCTTCATTTTTATTCTCTAGTTCATTGTCATCATCTCTCCTTTCAGTAATCATTGTACTTGCTGCCAATTGTATCGGTAATTCCTTTTTACGTTCTTCCTCTTTTTCAACTTCATTTAGTTTCAACGTTTCATTTGCTTGCGCTATCTTGTACGCCCTATTCTCATATACTTGTATAGCCGCCGCAGTATGTTTAACAACTCCTTTTTGTTTGTGTGAACAATCATATGACTTGTGTCCGGTTCGGCCACATGAGAAACAAGTTATCTTATGTTCAGCCGCCTGTTCTCTTTCTCTACTAACTCCTCTATTCATACTTCCATTATGATTCGTCTCCCTGTTCTGTTTCATGTCTCCTCGTCCTCTATTTATGTTTCCATTAAACCTCTCTCTTGATTTATCGTCGAACGGTTTCACATTCGGCCTTTCATTACTGAACTTCACTGGAGGCCTTAGATTACTTTCTGTGTATTTATATCCGTGCGCCTCGATATAAGACTCGGCACAGTTCAAGGTGTCCTCTAGACTCATCTTGCCTCTTTCTTTGAGGAACATCTTAAGTTCATTGCTACACGTAAGGTAGAACTGATCTCTTAATAATAAGTTCTCCATGCCTTCGTAGGTTTTCTCGAATCCAGCTTGAAGTAGCCACTGCTGCATATATCTCCTCAATCTATGCACAAAATCTGTAGGTGTTTCACCTGACTCCATTTTACTCATCTTAAACTTGTTACGATATCCACCCTCTGTTAATTGAAACCTTTTTAACAGATGTCTTTTCAAACACTCGTAATCTTGTGTCTCCTCAGATGACATTCTTTGATATACCTCTAAGGCTTTTCCTTCGAGATGCTTGGCTAGCATCAGAGACCAATTTTCTGTTGCTATCTCGTATGCCGTGCATGTCCTTTCAAATCTTAATAAATATGCATCCAAGCAATCTTTATTCTCATTGAATACAGGGAACTTGATATCTCTCATTCCTCTGTTACGGTTATTGTTTCCTTGGTATGAACCATCGCCAACCATTGTGAATGTGGCTTCACCATTATTCTGATTATGT
The DNA here is from genome assembly GCA_945859605.1 of Lumbricus rubellus. Taxonomy (NCBI): domain Eukaryota; kingdom Metazoa; phylum Annelida; class Clitellata; order Crassiclitellata; family Lumbricidae; genus Lumbricus; species Lumbricus rubellus. Next base: position 36,667,843 of record OX243815.1, on the reverse strand, counting down.
CTAGAATCAATTTCTCTCATCCTCAATTCACACTCAAGCTTCTTGACTTCAAGATCCATATTTCTCCTAGCTTGACATTCGGCCGCTTCACGAACTAATCTCGCATCATTCGATTCTCGTTCCAGTCTGGCGTCATTCGCCTCTCTTTCAAGCCTTGCATTATTCGCTTGACTTTCTCGTTCCAGTCTTGCATCAGCTATTTTTGCTAACTCTAATTCTTGTGCTCTGGCTGCTTGTGCCTCTTCTCGTGCTCTGGCTGCTTCCGCCATCTCTGCTTCTTTGGCTAGTCTACCTCTTTCAGCCGCTGCCTCATCTTTAAGCTTTCGATCTTCTCGTTCACGCAGTCTGTCGTCTCTTGCTTCCTGCTGTCTATCACGCACAAACGTCTTCAACTCATCACCTTCCATTCCCATCTCTTTAGCGAGTTTAACCCACTGTTCATGTTCTCCAAGTGACGACATGGTCTACTTACTTGTTTACTCAGCTAACAAGTATTTCCAAATTCCAATAGCTTTCGCTCTACAAGAATTAAATTCTTCCAAAAGATAATCTTAAATAAGATTAATAAAATGTTCCCTCTTGAAATGCGTACTCTATGGTTACGCGAGGTTAATCGTATACTAAACAATTCGCATCGAGTAAACGCTTATTAATAAAGTCGTTCTTTCGCAATCGCAAAAGCGATAACTTTTAAACTATACATTTTCAATACTTGAGATTATTGTTCGTTGATATTTCGAGTGTTAGTTAAAAAATCCAGTTTTAATATTCCGGAACGTAGGACCCCATAGTTGTCGTATCCCGTGTAAAAGGGCACTTTATTATCCTAGTGGTTAATCGGTTGGGTTTAACTTACTCAAGAAATTCTTCCAAATTCAACGAACTCCCAGCTTCTTATGAAATATATAATAGAATAAAGTTATTCAATATCATTCAATTGCACAAACAAATAACAATCCTATTTACCTAGTGTGGCGAGTTACTTAGGAAATATTATATTTGCTCTTATCTGTCGAGTTGTATGAAACTCGAATGTCTTCGGCTCTCTCCGTCGTCCAATCGTCGCAGTCAAGAATGTTGATCAGACGGTTGAATATGCAGTCATGGAAGTGACCACACCAAACGTCTTACTCGTATCTTGCCGTGAATCAGTTGCACACGAGATGAATCATCGCATTCACCTCACAGCTCTTCTCCAGTTGACCAAACGTCCCTCGTACTTCACACGCCGAATCAGCTGTTCGCTAGCCGATTCAAAATGACACGACTCTTCAGACTGTTGCCTAAGAGTTCGTCTTCTTCGCAAGTGTCTCACACTTCACACGATGATTATTATGCACTAACGCAAATTTCTCATTTAAATTGCGTTGCACTTAATGCACAATACTTTGAACTATCGGTTGATCGTCCGAACAGTTCAATTACCTTCGTCTCTACTCTGAAAATCACAACTTTGGATTGATCACCGCAGCGAAACAACCACCATTTCCAGATATACCTGTAGAGAGTCAAAAACTTAACGTCCACTTCGCTGACGTCATTTTTAACTCGTCACGTCATTCGCTTCCAGTTTGCACCAATCACGAATAGGATTAGCGTCCTTTGTTGTCATGGTAATCTTGACCACTCGTTATCACGCTTAGCTGCAGTCATTGGTTTTATGTATTAATATTTTATATGTTGCCACACATATTACTTAAACTCGCCAATTAAATTGCCTAGCTTAACTTCTACCTATAATTAATAATTATACATGCATAGCAAGTGTTTAATTTGATAATCATTTAATATAACCACGACAGTCTTCTTGTATCAAGTCTCGTAATGATCGGAGAAGAAAGAGGGTGGGACACAGACTGGGGCAGAGTCGTCGTCGTCGTCGTCGTCGTGCCCATCCTCATTGCTGCGGATTGGGGATCAGAGTCGACGACGCCATCCTCCTCCATTGCTCTCTGTTCCTCGCGGTCCTCACACAGTCCACCATCGCCATCCCCGTCCACTCCTCCACGTCATCCATCCCCATGATATGAATGCCGGTGTCACGAAAAGGATTATCCCCCCTGAAAGCTATCCGGGGGGATGAATTAATCTATCCCACCGGATAGAATTAACCGGTCTAGACTATCCGGGGGGATAAACCATTCTATCCCAGTTTTTGAAAAATGCGTATAATTAAAAAATTTATACTCTAATCAAAATTTAAAGTCACTCTAATTGTTTTAAGTGACATAAGCAATGCTCAGAGAAAGGCAACTCGAAATTATTTAGTGTCTCCGAGTGTTTTTAAGTGTTTTAAATGTTTTAAGTGCTATAAAACCAAAGCAAAACAAATTATCTAGTAGGAATAAACATACCTGTTGGTGTCATTGTTCAAAACAAAGCAGATGAAAATTAATTTGCAAAAATAAATGCACGCGGAAGTGTTACTTTTGACTTTTCCTCATTTTGGGGATACTATTAATATGGGGGATACTCTATTTCGTGACACCGGCAGCTTGTCTGCTCGGATCATATGTCCGAAGTAGTTCAGCTTCCTTGCTCTCACCACCTCCAGCAGGCGCCGTTGCGGCTATATCTCTTCCAGTATAGATTCGTTTGTTCTAAACTCCCTCCAGCTGACTCTCAGCATCTTTCTATATGTTGTCATCTCAAATGCTGATATTCTCCTTTTGTGTTCCATACTTATAGCGTCCAAGTTTCACAGCCATACAGCGCCACTGGCCACACCAATGACCCCATAATCTTTAGCTTCAACTGGGGCAGATTAACTACAACTAATGCTACGAGGTAAGGATCATCGAAGGAAAAGGAAGGGGAAGCAAATAAAAGAAGGTCCACGACAGATGATGCTAGATTTTATCATAACAAAATGTTTTATAAAATTATGGGACATGCGTTGTCCAGGGAAGAGGATCAGCATCAAGATTAATTGCCACGTCTGACATTTCAACGTATACATAGGAGGCAGAAACTAGAGTAGAAGATGATAAACGACAGATCGCAGAAATTGAGAGTTAACCAATAACATTAATTTTCATCTAACTTTATTTCTCGTATTTCAAGAGTCCAGTGGAAATGATTGACTCACAGTAAGCTTGCTTTATGACATCGCTTTTGAATGGTCATACAACACAAAGATAAAATTCCAACAATAATAAGTTCCTGCGATTTCAATCAATTCTTAAACTGCTATAGTTTGAGCAAATTTCGTCGACGATGACTTCGTATTTATTATAATGTTGGACCATTCTCGCTAAGAAATTTCATCATTTCTGCAAATGCGGGTCCCTCAAAACTGCGGGCCCAGGTGCTGCAGCACCCTTAGCACCTGCCTTAATGCGGGCTGTTTTTTGTGTATAGCGCCTGTCGCAGACGAAGAGTCGTGCCTTTGTTAGTAGCATATTAGGGCTATAGGCAGTACTTAGGCCTAGACACCGTCATAAAATCCGCCTCAGCAGATGTCTATTGTATTTGGATAGTTATTCTTAAGGTTGCTAGATAGGTTGCTGTCTGATAAATTTATAAATTTATCAGACAGACAGGCAGGCAGGCAGGCAGACAAACAGACAGACAGACAGACAGACAGATAGATAGATAGATAGATAGATAGATAGATAGATAGATAGATAGATAGATAGATAGATAGATAGATAGATAGATAGATAGATAGATAGACAGATAGATAGACAGATAGACAGACAGACAGACAGACAGACAGACAGACAGACAGATAGATAGATAGATAGACAGACAGATAGATAGATAGATAGATAGATAGATAGATAGATAGATAGATAGATAGATAGATAGATAGATAGATAGATAGATAGATAGATAGATAGATAGATAGATAGATAGATAGATAGATAGATAGATAGATAGATAGATAGATAGATAGATAGATAGATAGATAGATAGATAGATATCATCTGTTTATCCACCGATTTGTGTTAATGAATATTAACAACAGACTTTCAAATAATTATGTTATCGGTTTCAGTGTCAGAATGCTCACTATGCTCAATGTAGGAAAGTGCAAATATATCCTGTCTGACGATGAATAATCCAACGACCTCGATCCTCTTCTGTGCCTTCTGACCGTGTTTAAAGTTGTAACCAGGAGTGTTAAATGTAAACGTACACATATAATAATTACGGTTCTGTCACTGTCAATCTGGTTTCATTTACCGCAACTTGTCCGCAACTTGACACTAACCGAAAGTTAGGCTATATAGCCTAGACTTTTAAGAACTCCTAAAAGGTGTAGAAATATATAGCCTAAACCCTATTTGTGGTAAGCCTAACCCGGTTTTGAGATCGTTCCAATTAGAAAATTATAGCCTATATGTAGGCTATTATAATTGTATATAATGTATTATAATTATATAGGCCTAATGTCTTATACATATCTCCCTAATGAGACGAACGAAAAACAATTGTGATAACTTTTACATGTAGGCTAGATCTAAGATCGATATATCTATCTTAATAGGCCTATAGTCTATATTGTTACGCCGGATTCGCGTCTGTTGTGCAGAATTTGCTGTTGCCACTTAGTCTAGCGTAAGTAATCACCGCCTGCACACGGTAGATCGCGAAAGTTGTGGTAGATGATAATTAATTTTTCTTGTCGCCTATTGAACGGTTGCTCAAACAGGAGCGTAACAGAAATATTTTCTTAATGACAGAGCTACATCATGACAGCGTGTTTATTATAATTATTAATCTTAGGCTAGGCCTATATATTTTCATTTACATGTGCCTGAATGCCCTAAATCTTAAGAAACGAGTCAGTGTTAATCACACTTCAGCGTTAACTGTTCGTCTTAGGAACTTGCTTGACAGAGGGAACACCTTCTAGAATTACAGAGTTCGTCATTCCATTTGTAGCCATACGCTTCAGAGATATGTACACAAGTCTCATGTCTATAAGCGCAATCCGGTTGGTCATACCTCCAGTTGATGTATTGCATTGGCAATTCGATATTAGATGCGGGCCTCCAAACGAAAGGCAAATCACATCTTTTGGGATCACTTCTTTGGCCGCCGATCCAGACGTTTTGTTTGTGTATTGTATCAGAAATGCAGGAACCTCTATTCTCTACAAAAGACATGTTCAAATAGCTGTTCAAAGATCTGGAAACATCAGATACTTTGTTAGAAATGCTCACAATTAAATATCCGGATTTCACAATGTGGCCTATTTATAAGTATTGTGTTGCCAGTTTATACAAGTCAGGGCTGTTGAGAGTGGTTTGGAAGGTTCAACGGTTTCAACCCTCTCAATCGTTTCCTTAGGCCTAACCAATTCCAAAAATTATCCTGTGACAGCTAAAGGTTAAATTATACCTGCTAGCATTGTATTCATGCAGTGAGCATTCAGATGACCTTATTAATTTTACTTGCTTACTGAAAGCCATTGTTTTGCTTTCCATCATTCATTTAATCGTACGAATTCATTGTTTGCTAAAGTCATAAGGTTTCGTTGAATCAATACTCTTCTTAAAATAAAAAAACGTCATTGTGATCGGACACTCCAAACTTGTAAAACGCTCCTCGAAAGTCAGCTTATAATTATTAGCGAAAGGCTGTGCCTATGGTCGGAAGATTAATGATTGGCAGTGATGCATGTGGCTTAAACCGAGAATTTACAGAATTATTCAGAAGGAGATCGTTCAATTGACGTCGCACAGTGTGTTGGAGAACTTGAGATGAATACTGGCCAGTGTAAGGTAGGCCAGTGTAGGGTAGGTAGGGTAGGGTAGGGTAGGGTAAGGTAGGGTAGGGTGGGGTGGAGAAGGACTGGCAACTCCTCTGGCTAGAAACAGCGCTCGTCAATAAGCTGGTTTGAATACTTGTGCGCTTGGCGTTCAATTTGGAGTTCCGATTAAATATACATCGGTGCACTGTACCCATGCATTGAGTGCCAGCCAAAGCAGCCAAACAACAATAATAAGTAGACTGCTATATATTTACTCGAAAATTCTATCTTCAAGAATTTCGTCACAGCGTCAGTTTCCGTTGGACTTGTGACGGTGGCCAGACGCGAATGTGGATCAAACTTCTCGCACATTGATGACGCGTCGTCCCAAGTCAACAGCATGCTATTTAGTTTATAGCAATGATTGACCTCTGACACGCGAAAAAATCCATCTGGACAATCTGAAACTGGATAAATCATTAAGGTGCAGCTTTGATCATAATTTCTAATCTGGCGTAGTTTAGATCTATCGCTCGTGTCGGAGCTTAGGCCTACCATAAAAAAGAGAGATGAACAAAATTATTATAAGAAAGCCTAGCGACATTATGTAAAACCAAGTACCCGGTAGTCATAACTTTATTTTATACTATCATCATCATCATCATCATCATCATCATCATCATCATCATCATCATCATCATCATCATCATCATCATCATCATCATCATCATCATCATCATCATCATCATCATCATCATCATCATCATCATCATCATCATCATCATCATCATCATCATCATCATCATCATCATCATCATCATCATCATCATCATCATCATCATCATCATCATCATCATCATCATCATCATCATCATCATCATCATCATCATCATCATCATCATCATCATCATCATCATCATCATCATCATCATCATCATCATCATCATCATCATCATCATCATCATCATCATCATCATCATCATCATCATCATCATCATCATCATCATCATCATCATCATCATCATCATCATCATGGAGCATGCCCTCCTGGTGCGTTGCATGATGCGGCAACAAACTCCCTCCAGAGACCGCGATCTTCCGCCAGATAATTCGGGCGATGTGGCATCCGAATTGAATTGTTGCTCATCATTTTCATAGGCTGAATGTTCCTCGGTTGAGTCGCCACTCCAACGCGAGTAGATCAGATCGAGGCAGGCTGATCATCCCGGCGTTGACTAGGCCTACCTCAGTCATCCGTCTTCACTCCATGGCCCTGGAGCAGGGGGGGTTGTTTTAGGCTTGCCCATAGCCGGATGCAGTTTAAGTCATACAAAGGACACATTTTATACTAACCATTCGAAAAAATTGTTGTTTTTTTAAACAGTCATTTAAGAAAATAATGTTAATCGATGGCATTATTAATGCATGCGAAGGACTTTTGCTCATTAGGACACATTCGCCCTCCCATTACTTCATCGCTGAAATAATTCGCAAACCCTTCCGCCAACTACATACCGTTCTTGACTTGCCATTCTTTGCCTGTTCTAAATGATTACATCTCTAATTCCGTTTTCACTAATGCCGTCATAAAATGCACAGCCATCTTTCCACTCAATTATGTTACATCATTTGCCTACCTTTCTTGCAGATGTATCTCATCGACTTTTTACAGTCTTCTTTTTTCCAGTAGCCAGACATGTCGATTGAGTCTTCATTGATCTTAATCTGGCCACAATGTAGAGCGTCCGTTTGCGACGGAGATTCCTTCTTCGATAAACTCATATTGTGCGACATCGCTGATCCATCTGTCCACACCCATTGGCCAAATTCATTGCGAAGACCAATCCAGTAATTTAAGCAGTCGTCATGCGACGAACACGCGACTCTAGAACCCAGCATCAATTGTATTCATTTATAATCATTATACTTGTTTTTATTAATATTCATTTACAAAACGATATTGAAAACATTGAGATAGACCAGGGGTTCTCAAACTGTGGTACGCGTACCCCTAGGGGTACGCCAGGCGCCGATAAGGGGTACGCGAAAAATTCCAGAAATAAAACTTTTTCTTTGAGTTTATGGACTTTGTATCCATAATTCTTTTGATTAGAAATGATTTTTAGCGTTGCAACATATAACAGCATCGTCATTTCTTTCTTTCACAACATTAGACTCACATAAAACACAGCGCATGAAGCATATTTACGTTTAGGCCAATTACTATAATTTGAAACAAATAATGTATGAATGGTTAAAAGTATAGAGCTGAAATAGCAGAAAATTGATTTGGCTTAAGGATTAATTTCTGATCGAGCTTTAAATGTTGTAATTTCTTTCAGCACGTCATATCTGGTTGAAACTGGTCTTTAAACTATTCTTGCTATCAAAAGCAAACATGGGGTAAATTTGCGTTTGAAATTGACGAAATATTAAACCCGACATTTTAAATCTTTGCTAATCTAAACAAATCCACAGCGTTATTATGTTGGTTCTTTCTTAAAGGGTTTTAGAACAATTTGTTGATAAGATTATATACGATTCAAACTAAATTTTGCACCATATATACGACACTGCCAAACGATATCACTAATGATTAAATGAACTTTTAGTAGCCACTGCAAGGGGTTCTCGTAATGGCATTTTGTTTTTGACCTGCTTTTGCTGGGGGTACGCCGTCATTCGTTTATTTTACTTGGGGGTACAATAAAAATAAAGTTTGAGAACCCCTGAGATAGACTATGAGATATAGCCCTAGATTCGCTTTTAAAATCAAAAATCAGGTTGACAAGCCGCAACACAGTTATGGCCCAGCCTACAAGGTGAAGAGAAAAGTAGTTTAACAAATTAGTGTGTTGATTGTTCACGAGTAATTTTTAAAAATTTATTTTAAACTATTCATTTATTCTTCTCTCATTATTTCTAAAGCTCTTGGTATGAAGTTCTTATCATCATTAGTTGGCAATTCAAAGTTATGAGTTCTGGGGCGAAGACCGCGGCGACGCTTAATTAGGCCCACAGGCGGAAACCAACTCCGCAGCACTGTCATGGCTTGAATTGCTGCAGACTGACGCCAGCAGATTGTCATCAGCTTCACGAGATGATTTGAACTGATTCATCACTGCCTTAAAGTAGACTACACACACAAAATTCTGCTTGCGTCGTTATATTGTCACGTGGTGTATAATATATTGTTTGAACAGATGGCCAACAGAAAGTTTGGACGCATTCATTATCTATTATTGTTGACATTATTATTATTATTTATTATTATTATTATTATTATTATTATTATTATTATTATTATTATTATTATTATTATTATTATTATTATTATTATTATTATTATTATTATTATTATAACATCATCTTTTATTTCCGTTTCAAGCAGTGCAAACACAACTGGCTGTCCCTGAAAAACACTGAACCGCTGTCAAAAAGCTAGCATAATGTGCAACAAATGTATATGCATCAATGAGTGTGTGATCAGTCGTCCTCGACCCCGGTGAGTTGTGCAAATGTGCCCCTGAAGGCTATGGCGTTAAATCTTTGAGTGCAAACAGATAAACGTTGAAACAGGTGCAAAGTCTCCCGAGGGTCTCCAGAGACGGCGGTCATGCGGCGACCCAACTCCATCATCATTATTATTATTATTATTATTATTATTATTTTTTTATTATTTTTTTATTTTTTTTTTTAGCGCCCGAGGTATTTATAATCCCTCAGGCTTTAAAAACAATAAATACTAAAATCTGTGTTGTTCTGGAGTTAACGGTCATCGTCACCGGTCGTTTGTGCAAAGGTAGAGCGAAAAGAAACAGCGTTAAAGCGTTGAATACAAACAGAAAGACGCTGAAAGAGATGTGCTGTCTCCTGCGGGTCTCCTGACACCATGGTCAACCGCCGCCCTAGTTCTGATAAGAACTCCAGGCCCTGTGCATTGATGGGACCCAAGGTCTCAAGTGCCACCGGAATGAATTCGTGTGTACTGGGGATTCCTGCATATTTTGCTGTCTTCTTGGTGGATGCCATTTCAGCTGCTGCTCCAGATGTTACGGAGGTCAGATAAATATACGAGCCAGCACACGTGTGAACACTTGTAGCATCCCATGTCATGTATTTCCCTCTTGACCACGGGATCAACGTTGCTCCATCCGGTCTTTTGCCATCAGTACGGAACAGACCTGCTGGTTCCTTATTATTATTATTATTATTATTATTATTATTATTATTATTATTATTATTATTATTATTATTTTCAGAATTGATGAATAGCTCTGAAACGTGATATATGGCATGACAAAGCAAAAAAATATAACAATAATAATAATAATAATTATTATTATTATTATTATTATAATGTGTTCACTGTTATTCAACAAAATCTGGCTCGACAAAAGACCCGCGGAACGCCACGGCATTGAAGCGCTGGATTGAAATCGACAAGCGCTGGAAGAGAAAAGAAGTTTCTCTAGAGTCTCCAGAAAATTGGGCAAGACGTCTTCCGAGATCTTTGATGAAATCAAAGCCGCTTTCGTTGATTGGACCCAGGGTCTCGAAGGCCAGCGGCACAAATAAATAGGTTGAGGACAGTTCACTGTACTTCGCATTCTTTCTGGTGGCGGCCAGCTCAGCCGCCGCTCCAGCTGCGCCCGACGTTGAATTAAAATAAGATGGAGCCACGGTATCCGTCACTGTGACATCCCACAGTAGACTGCGGCCTCCACGCCATGGAATTAGAGTCATTCCGTCGGGTCGCTTTCCGTCTGTCCTCAGTAATCCGGTTGGCTCTTTCATGTTAGGGACGCCCGCACGAGTCAGGCTGCGGCTGACCAGGTCGTTCAGTACGGCGTGTCTGGCTATCCTACCAGGACCGAGACCACACGAGAGACCATGGGAGCCATCCGCCGTAACTACCACTCCACAGGGACATGCGTGTGGCTCGCATATGCCCAACCCAAGTCGCAGGCTGATTGCAATTCTCACCGCTTCGTCGTCCAGCCGCAAACCACATGACGTTATCGGTAGAGCAAACAGCCAATCACCGCTGTGAGGCGCAGCGACAGCTCTAAGGCGTGCTTGGTGGAAAGGATCAGTGTTGGTGGTGAGCAGTGATTCTACAACCTTGATGACAAGCGATCTGTCCCAGTGCGATTGTTTGTGGGCCACACTCTCGTCTGGCGGTGTGATGCCGCTCGCTTCGCACCAACGTCGCGTCATCTCTTCCACACATGAGTCGGTGTCAGACTGATTTAATCTCAGCATGGAGGATTGGAGGTCGCGGGTGCCTGCAGCAGAAGCCAGAAAGGCAGGGAGTGCAAGCGAAGCCACCCGACGAATTCCAAGTCCACCTAACTTCACTGGCAAAGTGGCCTGTAGCCATTGGTCGTTCGATAAGGCGATGTTGAAGACTGTGCTTAATCCGTTTCGAAGGATTGCGTCGAATCTGTCCAGCAAAACGTGTCCTGTACAAGGGCTGCATCTTAATGTGTACACAAGTCTCTGAGAGCTGAGTGAGAATCTGAGGAGGGTCAAAGCATCATGTTTGGCAATGAACTCTAATCTGCTTATTGCCAACTCCAGCTCCGTGCATCTGTCTTCCAGACATTTTGTCAATGCTTCACTGGTGGACAATGGCGCACCTAGTATTATTATTATTATTATTATTATTATTATTATTATTATTATTATTATTATTATTATTATTATTATTATTATTATTATTATTATTATTATTTTTTTATTTTTTTTTTTTTTTATTTTTTTTTTATTGTTTTTGTTTTTTTGTTTTTTTTTACCCGAGGTATCAATGATCCCTCGGGATTTCAAAAAATTATCCGGAGACTTAAAAAAAAATTGTATTCTGGAACGGCTAGAACTCGTCAAGATCAGGCGAAGCAAAGGTGCCTTGGAATGCAATGGCGTTGAAACGTTGGATTAAAATGGCAATGCGCTGGAAAAGATAACTGGTTTCCCTCGTGTCACCGGTTTTACGAGCTAGACAGCGCCCCAACTCTGTGATGAAACATAGACCACTGCTGTTGATTGGTCCAAGAGTCTCAATTGCCAACGGGACAAAGTGGTAGGTTTGTGCAAGTGTGTTGTATTTGGCGCATTTTTTGTCTGCCGCTAATTCGGCTGCGCCGGCTGCTGTTGCTGATGTGGACGGCATTATTATATTATTATTATTATAAGAATCATTTATTTCCGTTTCAAACAGTGCAACATCAATTAACTGTGCGCGATGAACAGAGAACGCCTGACAAACACAGGCATAATGTGCTAATTGTTTTGTTCAACTAAAACTGGTGTAAATTAGACAGATCAGTCGTCCTCGACCCCGGTGAGTTGTGCGAATGTGCCTCTGAATGCTATGGCATTAAATCTCTGGGTGCAAATTGACAAACGTTGAAATAAGTGCAAAGTTTCCCGAGGGTCCCCAGAGACGGCAGTCATGCGGCGCCCCAACTCCATCAAGAATTCACGTCCTGTCCGATTGAGGGGGCCCAGCGATTCGATGGCGATGGGGACGAAATCATGGGTGGTCGGAAGGGTTGAATATTTAGCGCACTTCCGGTTCGCGGCATGTTCGGCTGCTCCTCCAGGCATTGATGACGTAATGCTGAGGTAGGAGGTAGCACAGGTATGGATGGATGTTGCATCCCATGCGACATACCTGCCCCTCGCCCAGGGGACCAATGTTGCTCCGTCCGGTCTCTTGCCGTCTGTGCGGATCAGGCCCGGTGGTTCTTTAGAGCTTGGAATGTCTGCTTTTACAAGAGCTCTCCAGATAGTGTCATTCAGAGCGAAGTGGCGTGCAGCTCTCCCTGCAGATCGTCGGCATATTATTATTATTATTATTATTATTATTATTATTATTATTATTATTATTATTATTATTATTATTATTGTTATTATTATTATTAATGTTATTATTATTTTTCATCATTAGTATTATTATTGTTACTATTAGGACTACTATTATTATTACTATTACTATTATTATTATTATTATTATTATTATTATTATTATTATTATTATTATTATTATTATTATTATTATTATTATTATAGTTACCACTGGAATTATTATTATTATTCTTATTATTATTATTATTATTATATTATTTATTATTATTATTATTATTATTATTATACAACAGTTGGGTCCGGAATTAGTCAGGCCTCGTCTTCAGGGTTTGAACAGAAAGAGCCTCGGAAGCCACGGCATTAAAGCGCTGGATTGAAATCGACAAACGCTGGAAAAACGCTTTATTTTTATTGTTATTATTATTATTATTTTTTATTTTATTTTTTTTTAAATTTTTTTTTTGCCCCGATGTATTTAGGATCCCTCAGGGACTTATCGCCTAACTACTGCTATAAAACCAGTCCGGAATGGCCCTATTCGTCTGCTTCAACACTTGCGAAAGTGCCTCTGAAAGCTACTGCGTTAAACCTCTGTATTGTCAACGAGAGGCGTTGGAATAAAAACGTGGTTTCCCGTGAGTCTCCTGTAATGGTGCAAAGCTTTTGGCCTAAGTCTGACAGGAAGGTCAGCCCTTCGTTGTTGATCGGGCCCAGAGTTTCAAAGGCCAAAGGGGTGAAATGATATGTGGACGACAGCTCTGTATATTTGTCCATCTTTCTGGTCGATGCCCGCTCTGCAGCAGCACCAGCAGTTTGGGAGGTGTCTGGCAGGTAGGAAGCAGCCAGGGTGTCTATCACAGTTGCGTCCCAGATGAGGCATCGCCCGACGCGCCATGGGATCAGGATAAGGCCGTCTGGTCTCCTACCGTCCGTTCTCAAGAGGCCCAAGGGTTCCTTTGTGGACGGATAGCCGGCACGGATCAAGCTCTGAAAGATGATATTGTTCAGAGCTGCGTGTCTCGGCATGCGACCTGGTCCCAGCGCGCAGGAGAGCCCGTGATGTCCATCTGCCAACACCGGGGCCCCGCATGGGCACCCATGTGGCTCGCAAAGTGGGACCCCCAGCCGTAAACCCACCGCCACCCTGATTGATTCGTCGTCAAGCCTAAGCCCACAGCTTGTAATGGGGAGGGCCAGCAACCAGTCTCCCGCGTGTGGGGCTGATATGGCCTTAAGGCGAGCCTGATGTGTTGGATCGGGGAACCTGGCGTGTAGGCAAGAAACTACATCGTCGATTATTATTATTATTATTATTATTATTATTATTATTATTTTTATTTTTTTATGCCCTGAGGTACTTCATTCCCCCAGGGACTTGTGGACTATTATTAACTGAAGAATGTATGTCTGGTGGGTCAGGCCTCGTCTTCAGGGTGTGAGGCAAAAGTGCCTTTGAAAGCGACCAGGTTGTAGCGTTGGATGCAAATGGACAGACGTTGAAAAAGAAAAGAGGCTTCACGTCTGTCACCACTGATTGAAGAGATGCGGCTGCCAATTTCATTAATGAAGTCTGAGGCCGACGGGTTGAGCGGACCCAATGTCTCTATGGCCACCGGCTGAAAGATGTAGGAAGTGGGCAGGCCTCCGTATTTTTGTTCTTTGCGGATGGCCGCCTGCACTGATGCAGGCCCGACCAAACCGTTCGGGGGGGCTATGTACGAGGCGGCACACGTATGAACGATGGTGGCATCCCACGCCAAGTATTTCCCCCCTGACCAGGGTATGAGGGTTGCCCCGTCCGGCCTTTTACCATCGGATCTGAAGAGACCCGCCGGTTCCTTGATGCTTGGAATGTCAGCTCTGAGGAGGGCATGCCAAATGATGTCATTTATGGCGTGGTGACGAAGGGAGCGACCCATGGCTCTCCTGCAGACGAAACCATGATGGCCCTCGGGGCCAACTCCCTCGCCACAATGGCATGTGTGTGGACCACACAAGTCCAAGCCCAACCTCAGACCCACCGCCACCCGGACAGCCTCGTTATCCAGGACAAGGCCACAAGCGGCGATTGGGAGCGCGGACAGCCAGTCAGCTGAATGGGGACTGCCCGACGCGTCCAGCCTGGCTCGGTTGACTAACCCGACGGCACTCTGGCGGATTTCCGCCTTGTCCTTTTCAACCAGGGCCTGTCCCAAAGGCTCTGTTTTCCGGGTAAGGGGTGCATTGTCGCCGGCAAGGTGTCGCGACGGGCCTCTAACAGATCCGACACGAACTGGTCAGGACCTGCCACACCAGCCGCAAGGATGGCAGATTGCAGGTCGAGAGTCGACGCGGCTGAAGCCAAAAAGGCGGAAGAAGCCAGCGAAGCGACTCTACGGATGCCAAGTCCGCCATCTTTGATTGGTAGCCCGGCCTGCAGCCACTGGAGATCATTGAGAGAGCAGTTAACAATGGTCTCAATGCCCGTCCTCATGAGTCCATCTAATGTTACTAGGGCAGGGTGGTCAAAGCAGGGGGAGCAACGGAGAAGGTAACTCACTTTCGATGCGCCGAATGAAGAACGCAGTAAGATCAGGGCGTTCTGTGAAGGCAAAAGACACAGTCTCTCCAAAGCTCGCCTGAACACATCCCCATGACGTGCCAAAGCATCGTCCAGCGCCTTCCCCCTAAACAAAGGGGCACCCAACAAAAGTAGTGCTGTTCCCTCGACCCTAGTGTAGCTCGACAAGGGAAGTGCTAATTCTAATGTCGCGTCCGGGGAGAAAACCTCGCACTTGGTTGGGTTGAGGTGAAGGCCCAACAGTGGTCCCAATCCCACTACCAACTGCACGTCCCGGGCCACAGACTCCATGTTGCCGCCGAGAGTCAAATCGTCAAGGAATCCAACTTTGAGGTCAGACTCCAGCGATTCCAGCACCGGCTGCAATGGTAGACTAAAAAGGAGAGGGCCCAACGGGTCGCCCTGCTGAGGGCCAACCTGCGATGACAGAAACAGGTGACCAAACTTAAGGACAGATGGAATCGAATATGTTTGGTGAACAAATGGATAGATCTCTGGAATGATCTTGTGGACCGAATCCAACATGACGTCACGTCGTAAAGAGTTAAATGCGTTGGTGAAGTCCAGCTTCACCAACACCTGATCGCTACGCATGCTGCTTATAAACCTTCGGGTAGCATGGACAGCGGCCTCACAGCCGCCCGGGACACCGATTCCCAGCTGCAGTGGCGCAAAATGAGATGGAAGTTTAGATATTGCATATTTATTTGCACATTTGGCAGCTAGTCTTCGCCAAATGTAGCCAACTGCTATCGGTCTCAATCCCCCCGATTCTTTGTTGAGGGCGATCATATTGCCCCCAAACAAAATTGGTCTGACATCGGGAGGGCATTCGCCGCGAAGCAGCAAGTTGATGAAATCCGATAAAGCTTCGATGAGAGGCTGCTGCATCCCGTTGTGTCCGATCAGGTCCAACAGATGACCTGGTCTAAAGCCATCCGGACCCCCTGCTGACCCCGCTGGAAAAGATCGGATTGCTTCTAGCACCTCGCCAGCTGTCACTTGCCATGCCACCATGGAAGCAGGGTCGGGTAGGACCATAAGAGCCTCTGGGCATGGGTCTGTGGGATGTTTCTCCTGCAATAGCCTGAGGTTATCTTCAGAGGGGATTGCTGGCTGGGCCCCTTCGCACAAGATGCGGACAGCGGCCTTAATGTTTCCGTCCTCTAATTTGGCATTGACGGCAGCTAGCAGCACCTCTCGTTGGTTCCGACGGCCTACGCGATTGTTCACAGGGCATTGCTCCTCGCTGAGTGAGCCAGGGTCTGAAAGCCACCTCTCCGTCCGGTTTTTGATGATTTTTGTCATGCTCCGACGTTTTCCAGCCCTAGGTGGTTGGGCGAGTATGGAAGGAGCAAAGTCAAGCAAGGCCTTCCACGCCGCGGTGGATTGTGGTGCCTTGCATATGTCGATGAGGGTCGAGGTTAAGGCCTGAGCACAGGCCGGGCGGGCTCCCTTGCATATATGCCTGAGGAGTGGCCTTCTGGTTTCCGGATGCGACATGCCGCCGTCCAAGACGCCGACAGGATCCGGCTTATGCGGAGCGGACGGCGCCGATGGAACCAATCCATCATTCGGCGTCACTCCATCGACCCCGACCCCAACGTCCGACTTATCCCTCTCTCCCCCATTTACTTCCAATGGTGGGCGATTTGAACCTGGGCATGGACTACTTCTAGGACCATGCAGATGGACCAGGCTACCCCCCGAGTGCAGTTGTCTTGCGGCCAAGCAATGGCTGCAAGTGCCCCTTCCCTTAGGAAGTTTCTCAGTTTGAGACATCAATGTAAGCCGGTGTAGTGCGAAATACTATCCGGGCAACAGAAACTATCCGGCCACGCCCACATCGTTGCTAGGATGAAATCTCGAAAGACTTACGTGCGAAATCTAATCCGTTGACAAATACGATCCGGGTGGCTTGACCATCTTTGTTAACAATGATTATATTCTATATAATATTAAGCATGGTAACTCGGTGTGCAAAAACCATTGTAATGCAGGTCTGTAAGTGTGATTGTGGGATGGTAACATTACAAATATGTAAGTTTATTTATTATATAACGTGATTCTAAATGACGAAGCGGTGTTAAGTACCGTTGCGGAGCGTATGCTATTTTTAGAATGGAAAATCCGCGTTGTGAAACGGAACTATAGGGCCTACATGCAGATGTAATTGATGCATTCCATTTAAAATTGTATACTTTATAAATTAAACGCGGCCTATATTACGGGCATCTTATTTTAAAGGGTTTGGTCGTGTGAGACTGTTGGCATTCGTCTGATTGTTTGTATCTGGATTAAGGTTATAACAACACTAACGAACTAAATCATGTCTTTCGTCTTATACACCTTTTTACCACGATCTTAAAAGCCTATATAAGAATAAGCGGGTTCACCATCTCAGTGATCTTTCGCGTGCGCCATTGATTTTCCAGAGGTTCCGCGACAGTTTGATATAAAATTTTATTTTATCAGCTGAAATCCCAATTGTATTAGCAGTAAGTCGAATTATTTTACAGCTTCAAGTTATTCTTGTTTATCTAAAATTCTTACGTAAATGCATTAGGCCCTATTGTTTCTCCTATAATTATGATGTTATGCAGCATATAATTAGGCCTATTGTCTTAAATGAGTGCATCTGCGCATTAGTCTTGCTATTCGGAAGAAACATTCATCGGGAATCTATAGAACTGATGCACGCTGCATCTTCCACTGTTGTTCAGACAGTCAATTTTTATTTTTGGTTTAGAATTACTCAAATGGACGCTCTGTTCTTAACAATAATTACTTTCCAATTAGAATCTGCCGAGCAAGAGGTATATTAGGCCTATAGGCCAACGACAAGTTTTGTTTATTCTTCTTTAGATCTACCAGAAGTGTCAGTGGTTAAATTTCTCATTGAGAAGTAACGGATTGGCCAATTTTTGCAAATGTACTCAGAGTCTAGGCCTCTCTGGCGAATTTTTAACCGATAGGCCAACCTGCTATTGGCTATTAGGATATCTGTTTCCTTCACCCTGGGCATTCCACTCAAAACTAAAGTATCGTCAGGGTGAGATTTGCTGGGAATGGGGGGTTGTTGGAGTTCAACCCCCAATTAGGAGTTCAACCCACCCCAATTAGGAGTTTAACCCCAGTTATGACCCCATAGTAAAGTCCTCATTGAGACCCATCACCTTAGCTTAGACTCATGGGCGCCCGCAGAAACTTTGGCAGGAAGGAGCAGAACTTATTTTTTGGTAGAAACTTTAAAAAAATTTCAAAAAGCAAAGCAGAAAATTAAGAACAGAGGTAATTTTCACAGAGGTTTCTAAATGTAAATATCTCAATTTCACTTTATGTATCGTTGCAGTGACATTAGCACTATAGTGCGAAGACATTTGTAAAATATCACAAAGTGGAAGCTAAAAAAATAGGAAAATTCAATTTTCCATGGAGGGGGCAAGTGCCCCCTCTTGCCCCTATGTGCGGGCGCCCATGCTTAGACTTTAGTCCTACCCGTGCAGATCTGCACATCGGGCAACGCATTCCACTCTGTTTATAACAGCCTCAACAGCATTGTTCCACGTCATCTCGACAGATCCTTTCGCACAATCTCCTGCCAGCTCTTCCTTGACCTCCCTCTACTACGTCTTGCCTCCGGGGTCCAGATCGTTGCTTGTTTGGATTTTCTATCTCGATCCGTTAAGAAACTAAGTCCATGTAAATCAACATCTGACCCCTCAGTTGTTTTTCTTCAGCTTCATCACGTGTAAAAAACCCCCACACTGCTGAAGTTCTTCAATAATTAGCTTTTTTCAAATACATTAGGCTTTTAACGAGATCAAGATCCATTATTAAGGAACTTTATACAAGAAAATAGGGGGTCTAACAAATATATAGGCCTATAATTTAAAAATTGTTTAAATGCATTTCAAGCATATCTGTCTAACTCAAAACAACTTAATCTCTCGGCTATTGTCTCTAAACCCTTTACTCTGATAGTTATTTAACACTATTTAACACTATTTAATGCTATACTCTATAACACGCATCTTGCTTTCTGCAAGCATGCATGCAGCCCGGATCATATTTGTCAACGAAAACGAGGCAGAGGCGTGAGCGTTGCTATCTGACGTCATATGTCACGTGAACCAATGACAGAGCGTTCCGGATAGTATTTGTTGCCGGATAGAATTTCGCACTACACCGGCCAGACTATTCCCAATGAATGCATGCCTTGTTTATGTGCGCCAGATGAGAGAAAAACAGTAGCCTACTAATGAAATGAGGAATTACCTTCAAATCTCACACTGCGTAAGCGGCGTGCGAAAATAACCGTGTAAGAAATCCGGTTGAAAGTTATCAACAGTTAGCAAAACTTCATCTACATCTTGACAGAAGTTAGAAGTAAAGAAAACCAGTGTTTCAAACGAACCGCTAAACAGATACTTCGTTCCCCCAGGAGCTTATAAATTATTATTATTATTATTATTATTATTATTATTATTATTATTATTATTATTAGGCCTACTATTATTATTTGAAAGGCTACCCTTGTTCCAAATTGGACATCGGGTTAACGAAAGAGCCCGTGAAGGCTACAGCGTTAAAGCGCTGAATAGTAATTGAAAGTCCGACGCCTGTGTCAAGTGACGACCCAAATCAGTTAACAAAACTATTCCTCGAGAATTGATGGGACCTAGAGTCTCCAGGGCCAGAAATATTATTATTATTATTATTTATTTTATTTTTTATTTTTTATTTTTATTTTTTTTGCCCCGAGATACTTCGTTCCCCCAGGAGCTTATAAATTATTATTATTATTATTATTATTATTATTATTATTATTATTATTATTATTATTATTATTATTATTATTATTATTATTATTCGTCATGCTACAAGAGGTTACTATGGCAATTTATAGCCTCCCTATTCCAAATCGGGCATACTGTTAGCGAAAGAACCCGTGAAGGCAACAGCGTTAAAACGCTGAATAAGAATTGACAGTCTTTGGAATAGAAACGACGTCTCCCTCAGATCGTCAGACGCCTGTGACAGGTGACGACCTAAATCACTTAACATATCAATTCCCCTAGAATTGATGGGTCCTAGCGTCTCCAGGGCCAGCGGAATGAAGTCATGTGAGGTTGTTATTGACAGATATTTTTTCTCCTTTCTGGTATCTGCTATTTCTGCTGCTGCTCCAGCCGTGACAGCCGTTGACGGCAGATAGGAAGGTGCTAAGGTGTCGACCACGGTGACATCCCACACGAGGCAGCGGCCCGCTTCCATGGGATAAGGGTGGTGCCGTCCGGTCTCCTCCCATCCGAGCGTAGCATGTCCCGTGGTTCTTTGACCGCTGGAAAGCCGGCTCTGATGAGGCTACGGTGGATACAATCGTTGATAGCAGCGTGTCTGGCGACACGACCAAAACCCAGAGCACAGGAGAGGCCGTGTGTTCCTCTAGCGGTGACCAGCGTGCCACACGCGCAGACGTGAGGTTGACAAATGTTGGCCCCAAGACGAAGACCAACCGCCACTCTGATGGCCTCATCACTGAGTCTGAGGCCGCAGGAAGTGATTGGCAGGCAATGTAGCCAGTCGCTAGCGTGTTGAAAGGACACGGCTTTCAGGCGCGCCTGTTCGCTCTGCTCTGTGGTTGAAAGGAGTAGATCAGAGAGCTCTTTGTGTAGAATCGGGGTGTCCCATTTCGATTGTACGTTCGATGGAGAGTACTGTAACGATCGTGGAAATTGCGATCGTTAATTATAAATTTGCGGCCTAAACAATTTGCGGCCTAGATTCGCGACCTTGCTAAATTTGCGAGCGGTCCTCGGAGTTTAACCCCTTTTTGGAACTGACCGCCGGAGCAGTAATCCTTTTTAGCGGAGAATATTGCATTGCGACACTCTATTTTTAGATCCGCGGCAACGCAACCGTTTTGATTGGACCTCCTCGGTCACGGGACTCTCACGAGTCACGTGACGTCGTCTCTGGTTGGCTGGAAACAGCTAGATCGGCAGACGGAGAAAAGGTTTCGAGGGTGCAACATCTCCGTGCTCGTGCCGACGAAATTGTTGATAAAAATAAGAAGAATTCTGACAGAAATTTCATTGAAATAATTCGTTTAATAATTCAACGGACGAACGAGATATTGAAGACACTTCTGGTTAAGACCGTAGAGTCTGGAGGAAGTTTTTACGCTAAATTGTCGACGAAATAGAACCGAAATTCTTCCGTGGTAAATTCTCTGGTAGACGATCCCTTGTGACCGCCATTGTCGTCATTGCCGATCGCTGCGATAACAATTACTGGAGGGGTAGAGAAGTATCACTGTGGTTTTTATCTGATTCCTTAACCGAGAAAATTGAATAAGGGTAATCTGTGAATAATACATTGGCTGTGTGCAGTGTTGATAGATAATTAGCAACGAATGGATCGTCTGCAATAATTAATTAGATAATTGATTGAGTATAAATTGATTAGATAATAGTGAACAATTCTTTCAGCAGAGAAACGCGCCTGTAAAACTGATATAAGATTTAACCTTCATAAGCCTAAAGTGTTTTACTTAAATAATCAGAGTAAAGTTAGAACATGTATTAGAAACGTGTAATAATTAAGTCGTGTAGTTAAATCTGACGGAACAGACTCTGAATAGTGAATATTGTACAGCGTTCGAGAACGTCGTTTTTAATTTCAACTATTGTTAAACATTGACAAAGTTTGTCAACTGCAGTTAAGATACGTTTGCTTAATTAAATAATCTAAACGAGTATTGAATTACTTTGACTCAAGGTAACCCTGAAATGTCCGAGGTATCTTATGAAGACGAGGTGGAGGAGAATAGGGAAGAGAACGAGGAAGGAGAAACCCCGGATGATAATGACCCCGAGGGGATGAGTAAAACAGGAGTCGTTGAACTTCTACAGTCCTTCACAGGCACACTAGCAGAATTTATGGAGCGCCATGATTCTCAAATAGAGCACCTAAATAACGAGATAAGTCAACTGCATGAACGCCCGGGTCAGTTTATCCCTTCTTCGAAGGAAGGTGAGGTAGTTTCGGAACGGCTAAGGGAAGTGGTAACACCACTAAAGGAAAGGGGGATCCAAAAACCTGTTGGAGCGGATTCGAACCCTGACGACCTTTATGCAAATGAAGTCGTTGCTCTCAGACCGAGAGCCGCTGAGCTGTATGTCCCTTCCACTCGAGCTATCCTTGGTACCTGTGTAAGACAACCCCGGCCTGAAGTGGTGGAAGCTACCCTCCCTTACGGCCAATCAGGAATTGACTCTGCCCTGGCGCATACCGTAGAAACTGCTGACCCTGCTTATTTCGCATTACCTTCGGCCCCCCTCAATTCACGGACGCCGCTCCAACAGCGTGGCACCTCGTTTGGAAACACCTGGCAGTTTCCGAAAATGGGGGTCGCGACAAGTGGTACCAGAAGTGGGGTGAAGCTAAGGGCTGGTATAACAAGTGATACCAGAGTAAGCGGGGTTGAATTGAGTTCGGATACCGAGGGTCCTGCTAAGATAAACTCAGGTGTAGCAAGTGACATCAGAATTAGTGCAGGTGCTGATGGAAAGAAAATTTTTCTTGGAGAAATAAATGAACTGAATGATCCAGAAAATTTCTATGGCGCCCGACCAAAAGTGATATTTAGCACCAGAGCTACAACTGATGATGCTAATGTAGACACTCAAAGGATGTATGATCATGATATGAGAACTGCATATGAAGGTTTTGATTTTGACTATTACATGCGAAATAAACAAATGCAATTAAGAAATCAATTAACTGAAAAATGTCTGTCTGATAGCGAGCATGCTGAAGTAAATGATATGCGGCCTCTGCATAATCTTGTACTCGATTCCCATGCGGTAGCTTTAGGGCAAAATGATGGTAAAGCATGTACTAACTCACGACTGTTAGTTTCAGATAATGGGGATCCATCATCGCTGAGGGAAAATCATCTGGTGCTTCGAGGTGCACATCCCAGTCAGACAACGACAACCATCTCGTGGGCTGCCACCTTTTCCCCGCCGTCGCTCAACGTCATGGCTTCCGAAAAACCTTTCCTGCCCTCTGGCGTCGCTCCACGAATATCTACGCTCACCCTTCCTTCCGGTCAGCCGCTCATGTCGACACCGAACCTGTCGTCGGAAACCCACGTGACACAAAGCTGCGAATATCAACGGTGGAAGGCAAATCAACCTTCGTACATGCCTTACACGCCATATCAGCATCTGGTCGCTGATCCAACCGCTCATGGTGAACAGATTTCGACGCTGAATAAATCTGTGCAATCGTCGGCGACACCAACAGTGCTGATAAACTATGTGGTGAAATCGAACAGTGCTACTGCTGTGAAACTGAACAGTGCAAGCGAAATCAGATCCGATGAGCATCGTAAGAATTTCAATCAAGAAGAACTGCTCCGCCTCCTGCTGCAGACACTCAGAGAACCTCCACAGAATTCATCTACGACAACCGACAATGCAGTCCAAGAAATGGCTAGTGAAAAGAAAGAACCTGCTGGGAAACTACAATCTGAATCTTCAAATTTTCCAGATAGAAGAATGAAATCGCAAATGAAGCTGGACCGCTACAATGGTAAGACGTCGGTGGAAGTATTCCTCAAGAAATTCGAGGTGTGCTCGAAGAACAATAGATGGACTGAGGAAGAGAAGCTGGCCCAACTGACCTGTGCCTTGGTTGAACCTGTCGATCAACTGCTACACGAATTTGACTCTGAAGCTTTGGTGACCAGTGCTGATCTGGTCAGTAGGTTGAAACTGCGATACGGAAGCACCGATCAAGCTGCTCTGTATCAAACTAAATTGAACACTCGTCGCCAGAAGGTGGGCGAGGACCTTGGTTCACTGGCTCAAGATATCCGAAAACTGATGATCCTCGCATTTCCGGGACCAACATCAACGCACAGCGAGACCATCGCTATCAGAGCATTCCTGGATGCTCTACGAGATAAAGATCTGGCCCTGAAGGTACGAGAAAGAGAACCAGCCACCTTAGACAACGCCTACAAAATCGCCATGAGACTGGAAGGCTATCGCTGGTCGGATGAAGACGCTGCCGATCGTCGCGATCGTCGTCCTGGGCGCATTTCGAATGTGAAAGAAACCGAACTTGACCTTGACGAAAAGTTGAACCGACTTCAAGAACAGATGACCCGGAAGATGGAAGAAATGCTTCAGAAGTGGTCCCCGCAACCGAATACTACCTCTGCTGATGGACAATTTCGACAGTGGCAACCGCGACGACCGTTTCAACCAAAGGAGAACAATGGCTTCAGAAATCAACCGGGGGATCGCCGTCCAAATAGCCGTTTCCAAGGAGAAGCCCGAGACAACAGACGTTGCTACGAGTGTAATCAACCCGGGCACCTTTCTCGAGTTTGCCCTAGCAGGACAGACAACACATGGCAGAGAGAACAAGAACAAGAACCAGAATCGAACACGGTGAACAATGCGAGACATGTGAAGGGACGAAATGACGCTTACCTTTCCGTAACCATAAAAGGTAAACATTTGCTGGGGTTGCTGGACTCGGGGTGTGAAATGACTCTGTGCCCCGCTTCGTTGGTAGACCCTGCCGAAATCCAGCACTCTAAGCAATCCCTGTTAGCAGCAAACGGTTCAGCCATCCGTGTACTCGGCGAAACGAAACTGAAGTTGCAGATTGAAGGCCGACCATTCGAGATACCCTGTTTGGTGACCGAACAGGTTTCCGAACTAATTCTGGGCCTCTCGTGGATGAAGGACGAAAACGTTTTATGGCATGTGGGTCATAACTGGGTTCTGGTGGGGGAGCACAAGTTCTCAGTTCATTGCAAACCTCGCTCCAGACTGTGCAGAAGAATCGTGGTAACTCGTGACCCTCTAGCTGCATCAGATGGTGAGAAGGAGGAAAGAAACTTCGAACGAATTCATCGCCTGGAAGGAACCCATCTTCAGGAAGATGTGGAGAAACAACCGGAATCTGCGACGCCAGGAACTTCCTCTACGGAATCTTCGCTCCAAGTCTCTGCTGCCAAGGTGGTAGCCCAGCATCAACAGGATGGGGATGTGCATCCTCCACTCGTCCTCTCCGCTCATCGAGCCGGCGAGAGCGAAAGCACCGGAGTCACCCAGAATCATCTGTCAATTAGTTTAGATTTAGGAGATATGCAAATTGCTGATGTTGTGTTGAATAAAGATGATTGTGTGGCTGTGCAGATTAAACATGTGCAAAATAATTGTGAATTTGCAAGAAGGTTTATACAGCGCTCGAGCCCCAATAGGAACCATGGGTATGGGCCCGTGTGTAGGAGGTAATGTGATGTAATGTGATGGGCTGTTAGTTAAGTTGTTTGTGTTTGTGTATTTGAATTTTTATGTAGCGCCGCATTAGTAGTTATTGTAAATGAAGTATGGCTGTAGAAATACTGATGATAGTCGCATAATGGCGACGGAGTAATAGCTTAGAGGTTAGAGTCCCCTCTCTTTTAGTTGATGTATGATGATGCACTGTGGTTCAGTATGGTTATGTTCATTGATATGCATATGACAGTCGTGCTTAGGGATAAGATTGCTTACCTGTGTGTTTCATTGCATTTTGTTGTTGTTGCCACAGTAAGAAAGGCAAATGTTGTGTATGCAGTTTTAAGGTTAAATTTGCATATAACTGTAATAGGAAATTAATAAGGTGATTTTCAGTATTGTGGATTATGAGTAGCTGAGCTCAGTAACTGTGGTGAATGTATTTTAAAGTTGAATGTGCATAATCATAAAAGTTAGGAAGGTATTATTTAGCCTATTGAATTACGAGTAGCTTGAGCTTTGTAGCAGTTAGTGGACACAGTCTTTGGATGTTGACTAGTGAGTTGTATTGGTTGAATGTGTGAAAGGAACTAGTATGTCTGTGTGATGTGTAAGCTCCGAGTAGTTTGTGAGTAAGACAGATTGTAGACTTGTAAGTAGTCTAATGTCTCCGCAGTCAGTTTAGATTGTATGAGAGGTGAGACAGATGACCTGGTGTTTAGAGTTGTGAGCTGTAGACGGCCTAGTCTCTTTGGTATGCTTTACTAAGCAGTAAATCCTTTTGTTTACTAGTTAGCGTTACTGTCCTGCTCTGTGTACTCCGTCTTGTAAGGTAGACGTGGAGAGGTCATAACTTAGGTCAGGGAGAAACCCGTTAGTTTCTTGGGTATGTTTTACTAAACAGTAAATCCCTTTGTTTAACTTATCTCGGGTGGTCTGCTCTGTTGTACTCCGTCTTGGAAGGGGGACGTGGAGAAATTATTGCATAGGTCGAGGATAATGCCGCCCTAGTGCGTGTTAAGAATGTTTAGCTAAACAGAAAGCCTTGTTTAGTAGTCTCAGCCTAAGTGTAATGTGTTCTGTCTGTGATGATGTGCTGACTGCCCATGTTTATGAATGCTCAGAAAGGAGTTAGTTGCAATCGTTGGTGGTTGTATGTAGTATCCGTAAGGGTGGTGTAAATATAATACAGCATTAGTTAAAAGTGTTGTCATTTTCTAGCCCTGAGTAATGCTTGAGCAGTGGTATGGTCTGACTGGTTAGGAACAGGATTTGCAGATGCTGTGTGCGAATGAATTGTCGGAGTGATGGGATAAATGTTTGCTTTGACATTTAAGATGTCTTGTGCTGTAGCTCTTGATATGCTTTGATATGTTGTGCTGTTTAATTGATAATATTACTGAATATGGTGCCGGGACATGACCTTTTAGTGTTTAGGAAGACATTTATTTATCCTTGTAAGTGGTCCCGAGCAAGTGATGGGATTGGATGAAAGTAATGATTACAGTACTGTGATTGTTCGTTTAACCTGTCGTGCGTTGCTATTAACCTTGATCAGTTGCTGCTGCCATCTCGTACCGCTGAAGATGTAACTGCTAGTAGAATCATTCGCTGCAATTGTGACAGAAGCTATTGTGTGTTCCTGCGTTTCGTTTAGGGATATGCCTTTTGCGAATTCTTAGTTGTGCAATGACCTGCAAGGTTTTGTGATATATACTTGAGGTGTGGTACATCTCTAGCCATATTGTAATCGCAGTTGATGTGATTTAGCGAACCCTCTTTAGTTGACTGTGTTGATGTTCGGTTATTGTTTACATTATGGTATCCTCTACGGTACCTTGTGCATAATGTTTCTCGGTTATGATCAGCAGGAGCTGATAAATTTTCCTCTATGGTGGAAAATTTCAGACTAAGTGGGGGGAAGTGTAACGATCGTGGAAATTGCGATCGTTAATTATAAATTTGCGGCCTAAACAATTTGCGGCCTAGATTCGCGGCCTTGCTAAATTTGCGAGCGGTCCTCGGAGTTTAACCCCTTTTTGGAACTGACCGCCGGAGCAGTAATCCTTTTTAGCGGAGAATATTGCATTGCGACACTCTATTTTTAGATCGGCGGCAACGCAACCGTTTTGATTGGACCTCCTCGGTCACGGGACTCTCACGAGTCACGTGACGTCGTCTCTGGTTGGCTGGAAACAGCTAGATCGGCAGACGGAGAAAAGGTTTCGAGGGTGCAACATCTCCGTGCTCGTGCCGACGAAATTGTTGATAAAAATAAGAAGAATTCTGACAGAAATTTCATTGAAATAATTCGTTTAATAATTCAACGGACGAACGAGATATTGAAGACACTTCTGGTTAAGACCGTAGAGTCTGGAGGAAGTTTTTACGCTAAATTGTCGACGAAATAGAACCGAAATTCTTCCGTGGTAAATTCTCTGGTAGACGATCCCTTGTGACCGCCATTGTCGTCATTGCCGATCGCTGCGATAACAATTACTGGAGGGGTAGAGAAGTATCACTGTGGTTTTTATCTGATTCCTTAACCGAGAAAATTGAATAAGGGTAATCTGTGAATAATACATTGGCTGTGTGCAGTGTTGATAGATAATTAGCAACAAATGGATCGTCTGCAATAATTAATTAGATAATTGATTGAGTATAAATTGATTAGATAATAGTGAACAATTCTTTCAGCAGAGAAACGCGCCTGTAAAACTGATATAAGATTTAACCTTCATAAGCCTAAAGTGTTTTACTTAAATAATCAGAGTAAAGTTAGAACATGTATTAGAAACGTGTAATAATTAAGTCGTGTAGTTAAATCTGACGGAACAGACTCTGAATAGTGAATATTGTACAGCGTTCGAGAACGTCGTTTTTAATTTCAACTATTGTTAAACATTGACAAAGTTTGTCAACTGCAGTTAAGATACGTTTGCTTAATTAAATAATCTAAACGAGTATTGAATTACTTTGACTCAAGGTAACCCTGAAATGTCCGAGGTATCTTATGAAGACGAGGTGGAGGAGAATAGGGAAGAGAACGAGGAAGGAGAAACCCCGGATGATAATGACCCCGAGGGGATGAGTAAAACAGGAGTCGTTGAACTTCTACAGTCCTTCACAGGCACACTAGCAGAATTTATGGAGCGCCATGATTCTCAAATAGAGCACCTAAATAACGAGATAAGTCAACTGCATGAACGCCCGGGTCAGTTTATCCCTTCTTCGAAGGAAGGTGAGGTAGTTTCGGAACGGCTAAGGGAAGTGGTAACACCACTAAAGGAAAGGGGGATCCAAAAACCTGTTGGAGCGGATTCGAACCCTGACGACCTTTATGCAAATGAAGTCGTTGCTCTCAGACCGAGAGCCGCTGAGCTGTATGTCCCTTCCACTCGAGCTATCCTTGGTACCTGTGTAAGACAACCCCGGCCTGAAGTGGTGGAAGCTACCCTCCCTTACGGCCAATCAGGAATTGACTCTGCCCTGGCGCATACCGTAGAAACTGCTGACCCTGCTTATTTCGCATTACCTTCGGCCCCCCCTCAATTCACGGACGCCGCTCCAACAGCGTGGCACCTCGTTTGGAAACACCTGGCAGTTTCCGAAAATGGGGGTCGCGACAGTACTCTTCCAGCGACAACCCTGTAGTTGATTGCCAGAGCGCGGATAGGTTACTGAAATGCGTATCCGGTTGGCTGTCTAGCACGCTAAGGATGCTTTATTATTATTATTATTATTATTATTATTATTATTATTATTATTATTATTATTATTATTATTATTATTATTATTATTATTATTATTATTAATCTATTCTTCTTTCTTCTTCTTTACGTACTCTGCCAATTGGCAGGTCCAGACGTCCAATGTTTCCACTTTTCCCGCTGTTGTGCCATGTCCTTCAGTTCTCTGTATCCAGCTTCCATCATCCCGTCCAGCAGTTTTTGTCTAGGCCTTCCTCTGCACCTCTTTCCCTCCAATCTTCCTTCAATTATTTCTTTCTGCAGTGAGTCACCTCTTAGCAAATGTCCCACCCAATTCTTTTGTCTTATCTTTATTGTGTCCAGCAGAGATCTTTTCTCTTCTACCATCATTAGTACTTCTTCATTTGAAACGTGCTTTGTCCAACTGATTTTCTCCATCTTTCTCCATACCCACATTTCAAAAGCTTCCAGCCTCTGCACATCTTCTTTTCTCATTGTCCATGTCTCTGCGCCATATAACGACACACTCCATATCAATGTTTTGACCATTCTTTTCTTCAGATTTCTATTTAGCCCTCCTCTTAGCAGTTCTTTCCTTTTTAAGAATGCCTCTTTGCCCATTGCTATTCTCCTTCTTATCTCTCTATGACATTTGGCATCGCTTGATATTAAGCTTCCCAAATAGCAGAATTCCTTCACCTGCTCTATTTCTTCTCCATTTATTTTTATACAAATAGTTGTTTCCTTTTCCTTACTGATCTTCATAACTTTTGTCTTTTTGATGTTTATTTTAATCTATTATCCACCTATTATTATGCTATTATCTTTTGTCTAGAGCGTATTAAGTCATGGAAATTCTAGGCCTGTCAGTGGTCATGCAATATTATTTTGGAGTATAAAAGTCTCTTCGTTGCAGTTGATTAAAGCAATCGCGACCATGGGCGCCCGCAGAAATTTTTTCAGGATGGGGAAAACGAGGATGATACGGTCACACATTTTTAGCAATAGGTTGAAATATGCATGCAGGAAATTAGGAACATGCATGGGTATTTGGTAGGCTTATTTTTTTATACAACTTTCTAGACTGCTTATTTTCAGTTTCAAGTTTTTATATTAATTATTAGTAAGCTTATAAGTAATTTCTTTAGTGCGAAGAAATAAATGAAAAATGAAAGAGCAGCAGCTAAAAAAAGTAGATTCCTGCAGAGACGCAATAAGTCTGCTTGCCCATGGAAAACTGACAGCAATTTTTTATTTGGCTATTTATTCATGCTTCCTCTAGTTAGGACTAGGCTACTTCTATATTTTAGTCGTAATTTCTAAACTTCCAAAGCACCGCTTGAATGTCAATCGCAGATACCAGCTTATTCGAGTCAGATGCCTTTTCAAACAGCCGTCAGAAAAAGGTTCGGTAGTCAGAGGGGCGTAGGGAGGGGGCAGAGAAGCTGTTAAGGTGGGTGTCATTTAGGCTTGGAAGGTGGAAGATCCGAGAATCAGATGAGTAGCGGTATGAATTCTTTTGCACAGTCAGTTATACGTGGAACCTAGCGATCATGGTTACAGTTTTTGTCAAGAGCTTGAAAAATGCAAGTCAGAAAATTAAAAGCATGTTTATTTTATAGAGATTTCTAAACATATTTCTTAGTTTCACTTTGCCCATCATTAGTATAATTAATTATCTAACGCAACGAAAAAAAGTAGTTAACTATAGTTTAAAAAATAATTGACAATTTTATGGGGGGCAAGTGCCCCCTTTGCCCCTATGTGCGGGCACCCATGATCGCGGCACTAATAATTCAACGTCTTCATTTTCTGGCTAAAACCGCTAAACCATCGTCGCTCTCAATCAGTAGGCTATAGGTCTAGTTGGCCTACTCAGCTACGGGTAGCCTACTTTATTAACTTATTAAATCCGCAGTGAAACTGGTTTGTCTTCTCCTGTGCTAATAAATTATTATATATCTAGACATCATTCGTCAGTCTGGTTTTCGTACTAAATGATACACTTATTAGAAACACATGCATCCATACCGTTCTAGGAATAGCAATGGTAGGATGAAGAGATGCTCTTCAATTGAATGTATGGATACCAGCGACGAAGACATCTCCTTGCAACTCTGTTCGGCAACATCGAAACTGGCGTATTGTTCGCTAACATGGTAGCATTGGCCATTCGCAGGATTCATCGCCCAACCATTAAGACAATTGAAATCTGCATTGAAATCGACGAATGTTTTAGATCATTATGACAGTGGAGGTTTTAGGACAATTACCCCTGGACAATTGCCTACACCTTGTCACCTTGTGCGGTCAGTTCAATGACAGTTTCTTGAACTCTAGCGACCGTCATAACCAGTTTTCTCCATTGCTTTCATTCTGATGTCGCTTCCCTTACTTCTTCCAAATTCATTCCTGTTGTTTCTTGATCCTCGTCCAACCACCTTTTCCTCGGCTGCCTTTGTTGTCTTCTTTCCTCTCCGCATGCCAATATCATATCTTTTTCCAGTCCATTTGAGCGCAAAACATGACCAAAGAAACCCAACTTTCTTCTTAGCACTGTTTGCTGTAAAGACTCATCGTTTTCAATACCAATCTCTATGCGTACCCACTCATTTGACCTTTTTTCTTTCCGAGACATTCTCTGCATCTTCCTCCAAATCCACATCTTACAAAAGACTCACATGCGTTAATCTTTTTTCCATTTTCTTGGTCATTGTCCATGTCTCACAACCTTATAATACTGTCGGTATTATCAAAGACCTCATCAGCTTTTTGTGTGTCAATACTCACATGCCGATCCTTCCATATTTTTCCCAATCCATTCTTTGCAGTTTTCCCTATCGCCACCCTACGTTTTATTTCGGTATCGCACTTGCCCTCTTTTCTATTACAATCTTAAAAACGTAAAGTTTGAAACCACCTCCAATTCCTCTACGTCTATCACAAAATTGTCTCCCCCAACTTGTGTCATAATTTTTGTCTTTTTCTGCTATCCTTATTCCCTCTTTTCCCTCCTCGATTTCTGCCAGCCTCATTATCCTTTATGAGTAAGCTTACAGGTTAAATTAGACTGGAGACAAGATGCAACCCTGTCTCACTCCTTTCCTTATTTTAAATCTGTCTGTATCTCCAAATTCTGTTCTTATCACCGCTATCTGATCTTCGTACAGTCCTTTAAGTAGTGATACCAAATGTTTCGGTATTCCCATCGCACTCGAAGTTCTCCACATCAATTCATGGTTAATGTAATCAAAAACCTTGCTGTAATCGATGAAACAAATGTATATTTTTTGTCCGTACTATCTTTGCCTCTCCAATATCCATCTCATGATGGCAATGTGATCCCGAATTCCACGAGACAATTACCCCAGGACAATTACCCGCCAATAATTACCCCTGGACAATTACCTCTCAGGACAATTACTCCGGACAACAACCCCCGTGCCAATTACCCACGGAAAACTAGTCCCGTACCAATTACCCCCGGGCAATTACCCCCGTGCCACAGTGTGAGATTGTTAAATCTCTTCTCATCGACGTTTCAGTTAATGGCGTGAAACCAGAAGAAACACCGCTGGCTTCCCGCAGTGGGTGCTTAACAATCTACCACATTGGTACGCAGTCTACTACCCCGAAACCAAGGAGGATGCACATCAGTGACATTGAAAAAGTGTAACGATCGTGGATCGTTGCAATATATATTTTATTCCTGCTTAATTTTGGTTCGCACTCGAAGTTCTATATTTAGCCTATTATCGGTTACGTAATATCTATGTATAGATATTGCGCATTAAAAACTGCACTGCGGACGTGGCGTGAGGTGAGCTGTTGTGCTCTTGGCCAATCACGAGGCTTTCCGCTTGTCACGTGGGCCGGGTGGCGCCGGTGCATGGTTAGTTGAAGGAAAATCGTTGAGAGTGAAGGACGTGTAATTTTCTTAGCGAAAGATTCGCACTTTGTGTGCAAATAATTATTATATCTGTTCTTCCGCGATTAAGTTGGAAGCGGGTTTCATTTGTGTTGCTGTGTGTTACCTCCTGAGTTTCTTATATACATTGATCGATATTCTGGACTGTCGTGGGTTGAATTGAAACATCGCAAAGTATCTGTTTACCGCAAGCTGGCCGTTTCGATATATAAATATTTCTGGATTGACAGGGAAGTGAAAACACATTATATTAATCTGGCTATCATAAAAATTGTTGTGATAATTTAATAGAAATACTAGGCCTCTCTAAAATTACACCTCGTGCGAATAACCCATTCGGTAATTAATAAATAATAAACTGTTACTCAGAACTTAAACGCAAAGTAGTCTGTACAAATATTAGGGCGATAAATACTGTTAAAAGATCCCGAGGAGATCTTTCCGCTATCCAAATAACAAACTAAATTTCAGTGGTTCATTAGGCATTGATAGGTTGCATTTACCGATGTACATGACACTCCTTTTTGTGTTACATGCTAATTACAAATAATAAATTAAGAAAATAACTAGAAGAAGTTATTGCATTGCTATTCACCAAAGATAATGTCAGAAAGTGGATTGTCAGAGACAGAGGAGGTTGAAGAGAAGGAAACAGGAGAAGGGGAACAAGAGGGCTCCCACTCAACTCAGTCAGTAGAATTAAATGGGGATTTTGCTGATAGATTTAAAGAGCAAGAGGAGAAGTTAGAGAAATGGTCTAGCTGCCTAACAGAAATTATGGAGCGCCAGAAATACTTCGAGGACTTGGTCTCTACCTTAGTGAACAATCAGGAGGGAATAGGAGAACTAAAGAATGAGTTAAGTAGTCTAACTGAATTCCTTTCGAGGGGAGTTGGGTCCCAAAAACCTGTTGGGTGGGAACTGAACCCAGATGAGCCATCTCGAGGGGCTGTCGTCGCCGACCAAACGACCGTGGGACTATGTCCAGCCGCCACTCCTGCCGATCCTGGTACTGTATTTGGTCCAAGGGCCCAATTCTCCCTGGAAGAGGGAACCAAGGCGAGGGGCCGGGCCCCTGAGGATCCATATCCATCTCGGGAACCTGAGGCAAGGTTTGCCCCGTCCGACAACTGGAAGAAGTACACTCCCGCCCAACAGTTAGCGCCCTCGCAGGTGGCCTTGTTCGAAATCCCTGAAAAGCAAGAACTAGGATCAAGAATAGGTGGCCACCTGGCGAGTAGACCCGTCGCTACAAAATGATAGGTTGTTGTTTAACGTCACTGTGTTTTGCATGAGCTTAGGTGTTTAGACAGAGAGACAGACAGACACAGACAGAGATAAAATAGACAGAGATAGTCAGACACAGACAGAGAAGATAGACAGAGACTGACAGAGAGAGTCAGAGAAAGACAGAGAGAGGAAGCATCTTATATTTTGGATCATGATCGTAATCAAACTTCTTAATTTATATGGCGCCACTTCAGAGAAACTCTTCACCGACGGCGCTCCCGAACGGACAACGCCATTAACGATCGGAAAGAATGGTTTTCAAACGCTTGTAGGCTACCGTGAAACTTCACAGAAAGACCAAGTTGCTTATTACCGAGAATATAAGGCAACTTATTTCATGAAGTTACCAAAACAACCTTTCAGCGTATAATGTGCTGGATAAAATTGGGATGTTTTGAAGTGCATGAATAGTGCAAATAATTTGCGTGAAGTCAAACTACTTAAAACTTACCTCCAAGTTCAGCTATCGCATGGATCGTTTCCAAAAGTAGGAAAGTCAAGGACAGTTGCGACTTTCTAGTCCTATTTCAAAATTGAAAACATACCACTAAATCAGTCGTTCAGTACTTTGTTACCTCTGCATGCCTAGAGCATAATGTTGTATTTATTCAACGTAAAACAACATGGAAATGTGGCTTTACATAGCCTAGGTGTATATTTTTTTTCAATTGATACAAAACTTCGTTGATTGACGAGAATTCTGCAAATGACTCTTGCAATCTTGGTGACATAGATCAAAATGGAGAGAGTTACATTGCCGACAGTTATATCTTCAGGGCAAAAATTCGTTTGGTAAACTGACGTGTGCCAATCTTTAAGATGACACATTTGTCTTCATCTGCCTACATTGTACAACATGCCAATAGCGAATTTAGACATTCTTTTGATGTTTGCCTGAGAAAACAGATATTTACTACGAGGTAGTTTAATACGATTTGACTCGAAGTAACCTATAGCCTACAGTATACACGCAGGAGGCGATGTTTTAACTACAGTATAGTTAAAACATCGCCTCGTACATGCATGGGTGGAGTTTATCAGGGGCTATGGGGGCTAAGCCCCCCAAGAAGGCCCAGATTCAGCTTTTTACCATAAAAATGGTATCTTTTCCGGGTTTAGCCCCCACCCCCAAGAACGGAAACCAAACTTCGGCCATGCGTACATGTAAATACTATAATATTAGAAGAACCATTTTACGTTACACGCAGTCCTGCATGTAACGTAATGTATTGTGTAACTTCCTCCTGAGGAAGTTATACATTTACCTTGTCATCTTAAGAATTCTCTGGTCTCTCTCATCCGTGAAGCCTGTAATATGCAGACCAATAGGCTACTTCTCACGATTTACTCTCGCGCTTGCCTATCTTATACAGAAAATAACTCAGATCGGCCCACGAATTGCTGATCAAACTTCTACAATAACAGTCATTATTCACTAAGGATCGCAGGCCTGTGTTTACGAATTTGGAAAAATAAAGCACTATGAACTGGACGATGCAGAACAAACATCGAATGAGTTTGTTTATGTTTTCTAAAGCGAGTGCAATAAATTCATGCAACTTGTTGTTTGAGAGGAAGGCTATCATGAGAGAATGCTGATTTTAAATTTCAGCCGTATACGCAATGCTCATCGACCACAACAATAACAGATTCGTACTCAATTGTTTTATTCAAAGCATAAGCAAAGCATTAAACGGCGAAATGACAGAAGAATAAGTTAATTATGAATGAGATTGAACTAGCTATGTTTTGTTCAATCTCATCTAACCTTACTATAAGCCAAGAAAATTAGCCTTACGTTGGGCATTATAGCAGCTCTTCAGTCTTGAAAAATACTAATATGATGCCTCAGAAGTTTGAATGCTACGATTACGTTTTGCGATAATTTGGCCTATAATGAGAATCTCTACGCATGGGCGGAGACATGGTCTGCAACTTGCGGAGGACGAACGAGTGGCTGCCAAAGGAAAGACGAGAAATTTTTGTTGGTCGATCGGCTGAGTCGCTGGTAAAATTTTCAATCTTTTTGTCGACCAAAATTTCTGACCATTTTTTTTAGTTGTTTGGCAAAATTTTCCAGGAAAACATACCATTTCTCCGAGTTGATGACCTTTTTTATTCATCCGGAGGAAATTTCCGGGAAAACATACGGTTTTTCTCTGTCGAAAAAGCTGATGACCTTTTTAGTCATTTGGTGGAACTAGATAAAAAAATCGTACTTTTTTAGTCACCGTTGTGTTCGTGTGAAGTGTACATGTCTTAGCACTTCATGATTGGAGGGGATGGACAAAGGCATGGGCCGTCCCTTAAAACACAAAGAGAAAAGTGTAGGCTACGAAGCCTTAGGTTTACAGACGAAAAGACATTTACTCTTGTCTTGGTTAATTCACAAAATGATCGTGTTTATTCTGATGCATGAAAAATGTTCCCGCAACGAACTCTTTACTCATACGCGCAAGTAAACATTTCAGTCGTTACATCATAGTTTCGGTCGGGGTGTCTCGGATGGGGACAACCAGTGTGGTCATTGTTGAACCTGGAGCTTGGGTCAACAGTGAGTGTACGGTACCTATTGTGATCACGTCTTAAGACAAGGAGTGCTCCTGGATATTCGAAACTGGTCATTGTTAATTGTGGAGTGGTAAAATTTCTTGGGTGGTTTATAAACAGAAGCATTTACCAGTGATGCCGACGTTTAGACAAAATCTGTTGAGAACCGAGGTGGACACATTAAATTTGATTTCTCACTTTTTATGGGCCACCCTTGTTAATGTGATTTAAAATTGGTTTAATCACTCATTAATGGCATTTTGAGGCGGCGAAAAGAGAAGCATAAAGCAGCTTATCGTCCCACAACCTTAACTGTAGTGCATGGGCGGATTCCTGGGCGGAGACTTGGGGGAGGGGGACGAACGAGTGGCCGAAGGAAAGACGCGAGATTTTTGTACGGACAAATGGCTGAGTGAGGGAAAAATGTAAACCTTTTACCGGACAAAATTTCTGACGATTTTTTCTAGTCATCTGGCCGAAAAGTCAAGCAAATTTTAAATTTTCACCGCCAAAAAGTTAATGACTTTTTTTTAGTCCTGACGCTCAACGATTGGGGGGGGGGGGAGACAAATGCATGGGCCGTTCCTCCAACACCTCCATTGGGGAACCGTCCCCTCTGTCCCTTTAGGTCTCCTCCCATGCTGTAGTGTCTCTAAAACACTATTTTAAATGTTTTAAATCTTGTCGAAGTGGACAAATCACAAATGTCCAGTCGGCCATGTTTTGCTTGTAAGACAGCGACTAGTCTACACCGTGAGTCAAAAAAGTAAGCCAAATTGTTTTTCATATATCTCTAATGCCTGATAACATATCACGCTAAAATTTTCCAAATATTTAGAGAAATGGACCAAGAATATTATTCCAAAATTTCATGGGATAAAATTGAACGGATAAAAAGATATGAATCTGTAAACTTCATATGCCGAAATTGCCGTTTACAAGCAATTTTTTTGTCAGATTCAATAAAAAGTAAGCTAAACTGTTTTTATTATATCTCCAATGCCAGCTAATTAATCATACTAAAACTTTCCAGATATTTAGATAATTGAACCTAGAATAGGATTCCAAAATATCATGTAATAAATTTGAACGGATAGAAAGATATGAATATTTGAACTTCATCTCCGAAATTTCAGTTTTCAGAAAATCTGTTATGGTGTTCGCTGCAGTTTTGATGCCTGATAATTCCCAATTTTGGTCTTCAGTGATCCTGGAGTAAAATTTTACGGAATATAAAGTGTGGAGCGTGCATAATGAAAGACCGAGTCTACCAGACAGCAATCCATGATATAAACGATCTAAAGCAACGCTTGTTGGAAGTGTGGGATGGCCTGGACCAGAGGATAATCGACGATGCTGTTGCCTAATGGCGCCTGCGCCTCAAGGCTTGCGTGCAAGCTGAGGGATGACATTTTGAGCAGCTTATTTAATTAAATAATCAAATCATACTGTTGTGGTCATATTGCTAGTTCAATTATCTACATATCTGGAAAATTTTAGAATGATTGATCATCAGGCATTAGAGATATGCGAAAAAGTTTGACTTACATTTTACTGAATCTGACAGAAAATTGCTTGTAAACGGCAATTTCGGCATATGAAGTTTAAAGATTCATATCTTTTTATCCGTTCAACTTTATCTCATGAAATTTTGGAATCATATTCTTGGTCCAATTCTCTAAATATTTGGAAAATTTTAGCGTGTTATGTTATCAGGCATTAGAGATATATGAAAAATAATTTGGCTTACTTTTTTTTGACTCACGGTGTAGTAATGTTTTATCATCAGTTTCTTCGGATTCCTGGTAATTGTTTCTTCTCAGCTTTTCACAATTTCTAAATTTTAAATTTGTATGTTGTTCTTCCTATTTTCAGGTCTAGTTAAACATAACATCCGATTTCTTTGGCAGACACCAATAATGTCCGGGTAAACCACTCTTTAGAATTTCATTTTTAGGGTCTTCTTGTATCATGTCTCGTAATGTACAAGGGAGACAATGGCAGTGGGTAGGACACAGACAGTGGCAGATCAACTACAACTAATGCTACGAATTAAGGATCATCGAAGGAAAAGAAAGGGGAAGCAAATAAGAGAAGGACCACGACAGATGATGCTAGATTTTATTATAACAAAATGTTGGAAAAATTATAGGACATGCGTTACCCAAAGAAGAGTAGCAGCATCGAGATTAATTGCCACGCCTGACATTTCAACGTATACATAGGAGGCAGAAACTACACCGTGATTCAAAAAAACCTAAGCCAAACTGTTTTTCATATATCTCTAATGCATGATAACATATGCCAAAATTTTCCAAATATTTCGAGAAGTGGACCAAGAACATGATTCAAAAATTTCATGAGATAAAGTTGAACGGATAAAAAGTTATGAATATTTAAACTTCGTATGCGGAAATTGCGGTTTACATGCAATTTCCTGTTAGATTCAATATAATGTTTCCTTATATCTCTAATGCCTGATGATTAATCATTATAAAATTTTCCAGTTATGTAGAGAATTGAACCAACAATATGATTCCAAAAATATCGTTTGATTATTTGATTAATTAAGATGCTCAAAAAGTCCTACTACTGCTTGCACGCAAGCCTGGAAGCGCTGGCGCCAAGCATTGGGCAACAGCAACGTCGATTGTCCTCTGGAACAGGCCACCCACACTTCCAACACTTCAGATCGTTTATATCGTGGATTGTTGTCTGTTAGACTTGGTCTTGCATCACGTTCCACACTTTATAGTCGACAGGATTCAAATCTGGGCGGTTCGGAGGCCATAACGTGGGATAATCGAAGTCTGGCGTCTCTCTTGTCAGCGTTTCGATGGTTTCCTTGGCTCTGTGGGTTGGCGCTGTTCTGTTGAAAAAGAAAACAGCCTTCTGGGGCTAGATTTCTAATTACAGGTGGAAGATGTTGTGACTGCAGAACATTGCGATAATATACTCCGTTAATTTTACTCCAGGATCAATGAAGACGAAAAATTGTCAACTATCAAGCATCGAAACCGCAACGAACACCATAACAGACTTGCTGAAAACTTTCGGGAGATGAAGCTTAAATATTCATATCTTTCTATCCGTTCAAATTTATGACAGGATATTTTGGAATCCTATTTGTGGTTCAATTCTCTAAATATCTGGAAAATATTAGTGTGCTTAATTATCAGGCATTGGAGATATAAGAAAAACAGTTTAGCTTACTTTTTACTGAATCTGACAGAAAATTGCTTGTAAACTGCAATTTCGGCATACGATGATACGAAGTTTATATATTCATATCTTTTTATCCGTTCAACTTTATCTCATGAAACTTTGGAATCTCATTTTTAGTCCACTTCTCTAAATATTTGGAAACTTTTAGCGTGATATGTTAACAGGCATTAGAGATATATGAAAAACAGTTTGGCTTAGTTTTTTTTAAATCACGGTGTAGAGTAGAAGATGATAAACGACAGATCGCAGAAATTGAGAGTTAACCAATAACACTAATTTTCATCTAACTTTATTTCTCGTATTTCAAGAGTCCAGTGGAAATGATTGACTTACAGTAAGCTTGTTTTATGACATCGCTTTTGAATGGTCATACAACCCAAAGATAAAATTCCAACAATAATAAGTTCCTGCGCTTTCAATCAATTCTTAAACTGCTATAGTTTGAGCAAATTTCGTCGACGATGACTTCGCATTTATTATAATGTTGGACCATTCTCGCTAAGAAATTTCATCATTTCCGCAAATGCGGGTCCCTCAAAACTGCGGGCCCAGGTGCTGCAGCACCCTTAGCACCTGCCTTAATGCGGGCTGTTTTTTGTGTATAGCGCCTGTCGCAGACGAAGAGTCGTGCCTTTGTTAGTAGCATATTAGGGCTATAGGCAGTACTTAGGCCTAGACACCGTCATAAATTCCGGCACAGCAGATGTCTATATTATTTGGATACTTATTCTAAAGGTTGCTATATAAATTTATCAGACAGACAGACAGACAGATAGATAGATACATGTAGATAGATAGAGAGACAGACAGACAGACAGACAGACAGACAGACAGACAGACAGACAGACAGATAGATAGATAGATAGATAGATATAATCTGTTCATCCACCGATTTGTGTTAATGAATATTAACAACAGACTTTCAAATAATTATGTTATCGGTTTCAGTGTCAGAATGCTCAATGTAGGAAAGTGCAAATATATATCCTGTCTGACGATGAATAATCCAACGACCTCGATCCTCTTCTCCTGTATTCTGACCGTGTATGAAGTTGTAACCAGGAGTTGTTGCTGAATCTGCTGATTGCAGAACTAACAGAGCCGGAAAGCCATCAGGCAGAACAATAGGGTGATAGCTGCCTAAACTCTCTGCCATGGGCGTGTTTCTGAGTAGCCACCTTGAAGGGGGGCTCTATAACAAGTGCACATACATACTGGACAAGTTGCTCATCTACAGTTGTCTATTATGAGGAAGGCAATGATAATCCACCTCGCTCATCTCATCCTTCAAGTGTCATAACAGCCACTAGACTTGCCTTCATGGGGAGAAGTTGTCAGGGGCTTCTATCCCATGTATAGGCGGGCGCGACTTGCGCCCAGTGAAAAACAGGGGGCAGAAGAAAGCCAAAACTCACGTCGATAGGCAGCCATAGAGGCAGTCAGGGGCTTCTATCCCCCTAAGCAGCCGGGCGCAATGCATAATCTCCCCCTTCTTATTGGGCCGACATACTCCCCCGGCAATATGTAATCTTGTCCCCTAACTATAAAAATTTACTATTACCTAATTATAAAGCATCAAAGTAGGCCTACTAAAAATAAGGTCATGCATCAGCATTTGGGGGAAGTAGGCCTAAATTTATGTTTCAAGAAGGAAAATTGGGCGAAAGACTAAAAAATGTTGTCAGAAAATGTCTGTCTGAGCGGTTTCCGTTCGCCCAAAACAGCCATTTACCCCTCCCCAAAACCTAAATTCCCCAAAGCAGTGTGACTAGGTAACACACTGATTAAACACTGAACTAAATGGCTTATCCCCAGTGTTATCTTTCAAATTTCAGACTGTCGAATTTCAAAATATTTTGTTCCTTGAACACTTAGAAAAAAACATCATTTATTACGAAGGCCCACATTGTATTTTATTGTATTGCGGAAATTTCAATGTGGAAATTGCAAAAATTTCTTATGGGGAGAGACGCATATCGCACCAAAACCCCTCCCCGTCTTGGCGCTACATGTACATGTTTCGGTGATCGTCTGCTGGATGCTTGTTTGTCTCTCCCCCAGAAACCTTCATTCCCTATAGCTAGGGTACAAGATTACATACTGCCGGGAGAGTTGGTCGGCCCAATAAGGGGGAAAGAATATGTATTGCGCCCGGCTGCTTAGGGGGGATAGAAGCCCCTGGAAGTTGTCGTCATCATCAATGAACTGGTGTTCATGTTGGAATTGCCATGTTTTCATATGGGCTATTTTTAATTTCTTATCTGTCTTTACAATTTCTCATTAAATATTACTACTAACACAAACTACTTGCATTATCGTGGTAAATTTAATAAAAATGAAGATTCTGTTTTATTCCGATTTTTGGGGTCCTCTGAATCCCAATGACTCCAAATGGAGTCATGCCCAAAAATGCATTTTTCAGCGTTTTAAAAATAAAATTCCAAAAGGCATGTGTTCTGGTCTACAAAGTAAGCATAGTTTACATATTCCATAATTTTTTCCTTAAAAAAAATAATTTGGGACTCAAAGGGTTAAATGTACACACATAATAATTACGGTTCTGTCACTGTCAATCTGGTTTCATTTACCGCAACTTGTTCGTAACTTGACACTAACCGAAAGTTAGGCTATATAGCCTAGACTTTTAAGAACTACTAAACGGTGTAGAATCGTATAGCCTAGACCTTATTTGTGGTAGGCCTAACCCGGTTTTGAGATCATTCCTATTATAAAATTATATAATTGTATAACTTATATACTAAAGGCATTAGAAATAACAGAATCTACATAAGTGTCTTTGCAAAGACGAACACTAGAAAGTTTTCTATTAAGTATCAGGGTCCTCTCTTATGGAATAATATACCGGAAAATATTTGTGCATCCAGGAGTCTCACTCGATTTAAAAACCAAATCCGTGCACACACATTAAAAATGTAAAATGAACTACCCACTTAATCTATATTTTTTCTTTTTTTAAGTTGAGCAGAGGGAAGGTATCCCACTGCTACTTTTTAATACTCCCATTTCCATCTGTTTCCTGATCTATTATCATTTATCATATTATAATAAAGAATTTTTTCCTTGGTAAATAGGCCCCAGTAGCGGGATCACTCCCTTCGGGTAGGCTATTGCTCCCTACATTTCACAGAAATGATTGTAGACTAAGCTTTACCATCGTAATTGTTAACTGTAGCCTAATTAATCACTTTGTGTACTATTATGAATGCATAATTGTCTGTTTGATATTCTTGGGATCAATAAACAAGTTCAAGTTCAAGTTCAATTATAATGGCCTATACATATCTCCCTTATGAGACGAACGAAAAACAATTGTGATAACTTTTACATGTAGATCTAAGATCGATATAATTATCTATCTTAATAGGCCTAGTCTATAATGTTACGCCGGATTCGCGTCTGTTGTGCAGAATTTCGTGACCCCAGAACTATATAGTTCCATGTCCACTTTTTGCGAAACTGAGAAAAACGAATTTTAAGATTTGGTGACGAAAATCTTTTTCCCTGTTTCATTGATGGCGAATAAATTTACATTTTCGGACAACACTGTTTTTCCCTAGTATGATCTTAATATTTATTTTGATCATAATTTAAATTTCATACGAGTAATTTAGATATAAATATGGCACGGGTGACCATTTTTGTACAATTTTTGCACATAGAGCAGTATAACATTAATAATGTCGCGATAATAGACACAGGAAATTATAAGATAACGTAGCCTACTATGTCCACTAGCAACTTTGTTACGCAACAATTTTGAAGCGACGTCCTGCTGTTATATTTCCGTTTGGCTTGAACTTTTTCACAGAATACTATTATATTTCGTAAAAGCTATCCTTTTAATCTTGTATTCGCACTGCCGGTTAAAATAATCGTCTACATTTCGGGTTTTTTGCAAGTTGGGTTTGTAAGCGTCACCATTAAGTCAGACAACAAGTCTGGGTCACG
The DNA here is from genome assembly GCA_945859605.1 of Lumbricus rubellus. Classification (NCBI taxonomy): domain Eukaryota; kingdom Metazoa; phylum Annelida; class Clitellata; order Crassiclitellata; family Lumbricidae; genus Lumbricus; species Lumbricus rubellus. The sequence goes on along the minus strand of OX243815.1, from coordinate 36,623,730 downwards.
TGTTCTAATCTCTTACTGCTATTGGCTATGGACATAGAACTGTATAGAAATATCTCACACATCCATAAATCGCTGTGTATTTTTGAAGACATAGAACGTTGTCACCTTGGCTATGGACATAGAACTGTATAGAAATATCTCACACATCCATAAATCGCTGTGTATTTTTGAGGACATAGAACGTTGTCACCTAACAACCACGTGACACAAAGTACACTTTCTATTGGCTGTGGACATGTGCCTCTATAGCTTTGAAAAACCTTCCAAATTTATGGACATAGAACTATTTTGTACTGGCATAAGAGCTATACAAAGCGTTTCCAGTTAAGCTAGACGGCTGAGGACATAGCCCATGTAACCGCCATAACGGATATAGCGTTAGGTTGATTTTTCAAAAAAGGGGACTTAGTACTATATAGTTCTGGGCTCACGATTTGCTGTTGCCACTTAGTCTAGCGTAAGTAATCACCGCCCGCACACGGTAGATCGCGTAAGTTGTGGCAAATTATAATTTTCTTGTCGCCTATTGAACGGTTGCTCAAACAGGAGCGTAACATAAATATTTTCTTAATGACAGAGCTACATCATGACAGCGTGTTTATTATATTAATCTTAGGCTATCTATTTTTTCTTTCACATGTGTCCGAATGCCTAAGAAACGATTCAGTGTTAATCACACTTCAGCGTTAACTGTTCGTCTTAGAAGCTTGCTTGACAAAGAGAACACCTCATAGAATTACAGAGTTCGTCATTCCATTGGTAGTCCCACCCTTGAGAAATATGTACACAATTCTCGTTTCCGTTTCCATCACCGCAATCCGGTTGTCTATACCACCAGTTGGTATACTGCATTGGCAATTCGATATTAGATGCGGGCCTCCAAATGAAAGGCACTTTGCATTTGTTGGGCTCAATTCTTTGGGCGCCTATCCAGACGCCTTGTTTGTGTCTCGTATCAGAAAAACAGGCAGTGCTGTTCTCTACAAAATAAATAATTATTATTATAGCTGTTCAAAGATCTGGAAACATTAGATACTTTTTTTAGAAATGCTTACAATTTAAATATCAGAATTTTACAATGTGGCCTATTTAAATAGGTCTAAGTGTTTTGTTGTCAGTTTATACAAGTCAGGGCTGTTGAGAGAGGTTTGGAAGGTTCAACCCTCCCATGCAGTCAATTCATCAGGCTTGTAATTAACCAATCCCAATAATTACCTTGTGGCAGAGGTTAAATTAGACCCTCTGGCACTGTAGGCCTACTGCAGTGTATTCAGTGCTTCAGATGATCCTATTTGCTTGATTAATGAAAGCCATTGTTTTCCTTTCCATCAATCCATCATTCATTTAATCGTACGACTTCATTGTTTGCTAAAGACATAATTAGGTTTCGTTGAATCAATAGATCTTCTGAAAATAAAACACGTCATTGTGATCGGACACTCCAAACTTGTAAAGCGCTCCTCGAAAGTCAGCTTATAATTATTAGCGAAAGGCTGTGCCTATGGTCGGAAGATTAATGATTGGCAGTGATGCATGTGGCTTAAACCGAGAATTTACGGAATTCTTCAGAAGGAGGTCGTTCAATTGACGTCGCGAATGCAGTGTGGAATATGACTCCATGGTTGGAGAACTTGAGATGAATACTGGCCAGTGTAGGGTAGGGTAGGTTAAGGTAGGGTAGGGTAAGGCAAGGTAGGGTATAGGGTAGGGTAGGGTAGGGTAGGATAGGGGAAGGTAAGGTAGGGTAGGGTATGGTATGGTAGGGTAGGGTGAGATGGAGAAGGACTGGCAAGTGGCAACTCCTCTGGCTCGACTCAGTTCTCGTCAATAAGCTGGCTTGAATTCTTGTGCGCTTGGCGTTCAGTTTTGAGTTTCCGATTAAATATAAAAGGGTGTAGGCCTACTCATGCATTGAGTGCTAGCCAAAGAAAAAAGGTTGACTACGTAATAAAACGTAAACGAGCTGGTTTCTCTATCTGAATAGATTGAGACAACCCGCATGCACTCTTGCAACAGCGACTAGTTAATGGTAACACCCACAGACGCTCGCTAGTTGAGCCATATGGCCTTTGCACCACGTCATTTAGAAATAACGATAGCATCTGACGCATGGAAGCGTGGGAGCAAAACGACCATGAGAGGTAAGATGTAGATGAGCATTATTTCAGTCAACTGATACTGATACACCGAATCCAAATTTCAATTAGAACCGTTCAGTTACTTCTATTTCCGGTCATAATGTCTACTTTGAGGTGAGTACACGCTGCATACTCGCGCATATCATCGAGTACAGCCGTTATTGACATAATGGCTGTCATTACGCCATCGATCTGAAGACCTTAGGCCCTATAACTTTTGCTATTTAAAGGAGCGGGTAAAACACCGCTGCGAAAGAATATAGTTGATAGTATCCGAGAGTGGCTGAGTCATAGGCCTAATTCTGAATAATGATCCTACTATACAGATTACAGAAACACTGCAACAGTCATCAGGATAATGCTAAAGAACCGATGAATAATGAATAGAAGGGGTTAATGAAATGATTTCTTGATGGGTCACAGAAAGGATTCAGTAATTATGACGACTAAAACGATGAAAGAACAGGTATTTATTTTCCTGCTTTGGCTTGTACTGGTTATAGATACTTATAATTATATCTTTGTAAAGGTAAACTCGATCACGACCAGTGCCTTACATAATTTGCATTATAAAATGCTTTTGAGCTCATAGCGTTGTGGAATAGAACTGATGAGTTATAGAGTCATAGAGAAAGCTGTACACCAACAGCGAAGACATCGTGTTGGGCAGCTTAGAATAATCATAGAGAAGACTGAAACTAAGTCTTGTGTTCGTTTAAACAGAAAACATAGATGATATGCAGTCTCACAGTTCACAGTAATCACTGCAAGTAGGCTATGTTTGTAGCAGTGCATATACAATTATACATAGATGGATAGATAAGTAGACTATTTACTTGAAAATTCTATCTTCAAGAATTTCGTCACAGCGTCAGTTTCCGTTGGACTTGTGATGGTGACCAGACGCGAATGTGGATCAAACTTCTTGCACATTGTTGATGCATCGTCAAAAGTCAACAGCATGTAATTTAGTTTATAGCAATGATTGACTTCTGGCACGCGAAAAAATCCATCTGGACAATCTGAAACTGCATGAATCATTAAGGTGGAGCTTTAATGGTATTATAAATCCTAATCTGGCGTAGTTTAGATCTATCGCTCGTTCCGCGCTTGCAATCAAAAAGAAGTACTAACGATGGTAGAAGAGAAAAGATCTCTGCTGGACACAACAAAGATGAGACAAAAAAATTGAGTGGGACATTTTGCTACGAGGTAACGCACTGCAGATTGAAATAATTGAAGGAAGATTGAAGGGAAATAGGTGTAGAAGAAGACTTAGACCAAAACTGCTGGACGAGATGATGGAGGAGGAAACAGAGAACTTAAGGACATGACACAACAGCGTGGAGGGTGGAGACATTGGACGTTTGGTTCTCTGCCACTTGGCAGAGAACCTAAGAATAATTATGTTACATCATTTGCCTACCTTTCTTACAGATGTATCTCATCGGTTTTTTGCAGTTGTCATTTTTCCAGTAGCCAAACAGGTCGTTTGAGACATCGTCGATCTTTATGTGGCCACAATGTAGAGCGTCCGTTTGTGACGGAGATTCCTTCTTCCATAAACTCATATTGTGCGACATCGCTGATCCATCCGTCCAGACCCATCGGCCAGATTCATTGCGAAGACCAATCCAATAATTTAAGCAGTCGTCATTCGACGAGCACAAGGCTCTAGAACCCAGCATCAATTGTATTCATTATAGGCCTACTTGTTTCAATATTCGTTTTCGAAACAATGGCTAAACATTGAGATGATTTTGTATTGATTATTCGGCGCTGCAACTCACTTTAGACTAAAGGTGCTGTCTTGGTCTTGAGAGTCTACCAACGGTGACTGAAAAACTATTTGTAAATTGTATAACTGGACAACGAAAGAGCAAAATAGAGCGATGAAGAGTAGCCTATTGAAAAGTCTTAAAGTACACAATTCTGCAATCGTTGTTATTATTGTCACGTGGTATATTGTTCGAACAGATGGCCCGCAAAAACCTTTGAACGCATTCATAAGCTGCGACTGCCTGCTATAGTCAGAGGCTTGTGCATGTAGGCTATCTGCCTGAAGACAGTTTGCTCGAAGACTAGTATTTCTCACTCTGTACTATTGGTAATTTTGTAATATTTTAAGATTAAAACGGCATAGCTGCTACATTGCAGTTCTCAGTGTTGTATACAGATTGCTACAGATGCAGTCGAACGTATTGCTAGGTTATATCGGAAGCTAATTGATGTTAGAAGATCAGTGATGCTGCTTGGGTTAAACTTTAGTCAACTACCGGAACATAATTTTTAAAGTCTTAGGAACTATTTAAATTCAGGTGTGGCTCGAATCTCATCATCAGAGAGCAAAGATAAAAATTACTGGCGGTAGATGAGTGTCCATGTACTCAGTTACCTGCATGGTTACTGTGGTTATTCCTATGTACAGTAATACTGGCTTGACATAGAATGACACTCGGGCTAGTAAATTATTATATCTAAACATCATTCGTTTATTATAAACGATACACTAATTAGAAACACATGCATCCATACCGTTCTATGAATAACAACGGTAGAATGAAGAGATGCTCATTAACTGAATGTATGGATGCCAGCGACGAAGACATCTTCTTGCAACTCTGTTCGGCAACATCGAAACTGGCGTATTGTTCGCTAACATGGTAGCATTGGCCATTCGCAGGATTCATCGCCCAACCATCAAGACAACTGAAATCTGCATTGAAATCGACGAATGTTTTAGATCATTATGACAGTATATAGCCTACCGAGAATAAAAATATGCTAACATAACAAAGTTTCTGCGAAATGTGCTGGCTAAAATTGGGGGTGTTTGAAATATATAAATGGTGCAAATAATTTGCATGACGTCAAAATATTTAAAACTTACCTCCAAGTGCAGTTATGGCATGGATCGTTTCCAAAAGTATGAAAGTCAAGGACAGTTGCGACTTTCTTGTCCTATTTCAAAATTGAAAACATTCCATTAAATCAGTCGTTCAGTACTTTGTTACCTCTGCGTGCTTCCAGCATAACGTTGTAGTTATTCAACGCAAAACAACATGGAAATGTGGCTTTACATAACCTAAGAGTATATTTTTTAAATAAAAATTATACAAAACTTCGTTGATTGACGAGAATTCTGCAAATGACTCTTGCAATTTGAGTGACATAGATCAAAATGGAGAGAGTTACATTGCCGACAGTTATATCTTCAGGGCAAGAATTCGTTTGGTAAACTGACGTGTGCCAATCTTTAATATGACACATTTGTCTACATCTGCCTACATTGTACAACATGCCAATAGCGAATTTAGACATTCTTTTGATGTTTGCCTGAGAAAACAGATTTTTACTACGACGCTGTTCAATACGATTTGTCTCGAAGAATGCACGCAGTAGGAGATGTTTTAACTACAATAATTATAGTTAAAACATCGCCTCGTACATAATATATTATATTATATTATTATGATGATGATTGTGATGATGATGATGATGATGATGATGATGATGATGATGATGATGATGATGATGATGATGGTTCTCTGCCCGAAGGCAGGTTCATTGGTTTTATGCACCTTGCGATGTGATGAGTGAGGTGGTTTCCCGTTGCCTTCCACAAAGATAATGATTAGTAAGCAACTTGCCCAAGGACGCTCCGCAGCAGCTTGCGCCACCGCGTTCCATGCGTGCTAGCCCGAGATATCTGAATCTCTGAATGTCAATTCCCAGCCCGGGGCTTGAATCGCAGTCCGTTGTAACCAACAGACGTATGCCGTTCTCGCTTTCCGGTGTGGCTAACTAGGCCAGTTAATATTATTATAGGAAGCATTTTACGTTACATGCACAAGGAAGTTATACATTTACCTTGTCATCTTAAGAATTCTCTGAACTGTAAACTGATCTCTCTCTCATCCGTGAAGCCTGTAATATGCAGACCAATAGGCTACTTCTCACGATTTACTCTCGCGCTTGCCTATCTTATACAGAAAATAACTCAGATCGGCCCACGAATTGCTGATCAAACTTCTACAATAACAGTCATTATTCACTAAGGATCGTAGGCCTGTGTTTACAAATTTAGAAAAATAAAGCACTATGAACTGGACGATGCGGAACAAACATCGAATGAGTTTGTTTATGTTTTCTAAAGCGAGTGCAATAAATTCATGCAACTTGTTGTTTCAGATGAAGGGTATGAGAGAATGCTGATTTTAAATTTCAAGCCGTATACTCAATGCTCATCGACCACAACAATAACAGATTCGTACTCAATTGTTTTATTCAAAGCATAAGCAAAGCATTAAACGGCCAAATGACAGAAGAATAAGTTAATTATCAATGAGATTGAACTAGCTATGTTTTATTCAATTACATCCGAACTCACTAAAAGTCAAGAAAATTAGCCTTACGTTGGGCATTATAGGCTTATAGCAGCACTTAAGTCTTGAAAAAAACTATAGTTCGCCGTAGAAGTTTGAATATTACGGTTACGTTTTGCGATGTAAGGCGTATAAATTTTTTCATTATTAGAATCACTACACTTAACCAAAGTCAATTGCAAATCTGTGAAGTTGACAGAGTTAAGCGAATATTCAATCAATTACGATCAGACAAGGTCAAAAAGTGTAAGGTCAAGAGGTGTAAGGTCAAGAGGTGTAAGGTCATGAGGTGTAAGGTCAAGAGGCGCAAGGTCAAGAAGAACCGTAACAGAAACCTCGCTCCATTCCTTCGTCGTTATCTTCGATCGACTCGTGAAGTCGAGGACTGGCTAATCGATACAAATAGTGTCTCTCATATATTATTTCGAGCATATTCATTCATTAATTCTGAGCACTTATATACATATAGCGCCCCTTTATGAACCTGCAGGAGAGTTCCCAGCCCAGCCACGAAAAAATAAAAAGACTTTAGTAACTTCTGAAACCCTGCCTCGTGTACAGATTGCAAAGAACGTTCAAGACTACATAATAAGCATAATTACAAGCCGCATCACTCCATGAATAGCTTGCTCTAATATAGACACAAACACAGTGTTCAGTTCCTTCATAGCAATCAGGTTGTCCATTACCACAGTTTGTGAAAGTCGTCTTTACACCAACTTCATCCACTGACTTCAAAACCATTGATGTGTTGCATTTGTTGTCTATCCGTCTTTGACGATTTATATCTAGACATCACTTTGAAGGTCATAATTTTATACTAAAAAGAAATAATTGTGACTAAAAGACAGACCCTTGTCAGCCAAGAAGTTATGCTAAGATACAAGCGAGTGTTTGCTTATTATTATCATTTTCAAGTTGGTTAATTTTCGTCTTGCTTAATAGAAGTATTTTTCGACATAAACCCATCTCGTGCAGAACGCCGACGACATTGTAGGTCAATAAAAATAATTAGAATCTACACATTTCCAAGAGAACAGACTAGAATTTTGAATGCTTGTAATGAAAAGACATTAGCGTGCAATAGGGTGCATGCCTACTGTCTAATGAATCCATAAACGAGAAACTATGGAAGCTAACGGGGAATACCGACAAGCTTGCCTCATCGATTTAGCCTATCTGCCTGCGAGAGCATGTCAGTTTTTCATTACTAGTGATGACTGCGAGCAAATTGCATTAGCTTTCGAGTCTCCGTGGATTATAGACCATGATCAGTTGAGCGTATAGGGGTCTACTCTACGATGCTTGTTCACTGCTCAAGCAATGCCGCAAATCATTTCAGAGGCTGAAAGTGGCAGAACGAAGAAAGTGTTATGACAAAGCCTTAACGTTAGATGTTTGTGTCAATTGTTGTCTGTGTAGATCTCGCTCAGTCAGCGGGCTGTTCAGTTCCTATAGCTTAATAATTCTTTTTCGTTGCACAATTATTAATAAGCTCGTTGAGCGCCGTTGCTGCCGACTGAACCAATAATAATAATTTCCAGATCTTTTAGATCTGATGAAGAATTTCCGAGACATTACAAGAACGCTGTTTAGGCTGCAGGAGACAAGATAAACAAATAAACAAAAGAGAAACTCTTGGCTGTTGTAAGATACAACATTGACAGAAACCATCGTAGCAGCAGTGTGAGAATTGTCACAATTGTTAAAAACAACTGGAGGGTTGGACCATTATCCACTTGTAATTTGCGTGCGAAAAACAGACTTTACTATGGGGCCGTCCATAAAGTACGTCACGCTATTTTCGACCATTTTTAACCCTTCTGTCATAAACTGTCACACTTTCTCGGACCCCCCCCCTAAAGTACGTCACACTTTCTCAGACCCCCCCCCCTAAAGTACGTCATACTTTCAAATTTTTTTAAAATTAACACCTTATTCAAATTTAATCTAAAACACACTTCACTATTAAACTGTAAAGTTTCCACTTAAAAGAACTATCACATTATTAAAATGACTTTAATAGTAGAAATAGTTAATTGTCAACAGTTGTCACAGTTATTCATTGAAGCAGTAACTCGATGTAGATTGAATTTGAAAACAAAAATTGCAAAAATTAGACAATTATATAATACACATCATTAAAAAAATAAATGTGTGACGTCGCACATGGCCTGACACCCCCTCTCCCTGTCACAAACTGTCACACTTTCTTACACCCCCTCCCCCTGGAGCGTGACGTACTTTATGGACGGCCCTATGGGGCTCTAAGAAAGACTGGGGGTTAAACCCCAACCCCCAAAATTCTCACCCTGCATTATAGTATAAGAACATGACGTAGAAACGTTTTGGAAGTAGAGAAGCTTTAATTTACGATAAAACGACTGGAAAAGGGAGAAGAGTTAGATGAATAGCTTAAGTAAATCTTGTTGGCTAATGACATGTAATCACAGTATTTAACAGCTACAGAAAGAGCAAAACAACAACCCGAAAAATAAAGACCACTAGACCTAGTAATGCGCATTAAGAAGACACACCAAGGAGACCCACAATGAAAAGATATTTGGCGTTTAAATGAACTGCTGTAGCCTAGAGGAATTACTGTGTCTTATCCCGAAAGAGCAAATGACGTATAGGCTACATATAGGCCTATATAGGCCAACTTTTAATCAACCGAAATACAGAAGATTGCAAGTGATCAACAGACCAAGTTATATGTGAGCCTATGTAGCCTATTCATGCATGCGTGCGTGTTTGGACAGGGTGGATACAGAAATTTTCAAAGGGGGTGCCACAATCTACGGTGGTCTTTGCCCGAAAAAAACTGATGACCTTTTTTAGTCGTCCGGCCGAAATGTGTGTAAAATATATAATTTTCCCTGCCAAAATAAGTGATGACCTTTTTCTTTCCTCAAAATTTATTTCTTCTCTCGTGGCCTTGCGCACTGGGAGCGCCTCTGAACGGTTCACTCTAGTAGAGGCGCGTAAATGTTTTCATACAATACAATACAATACAATACAATGCAATGCAATACAATACAATACAATACAATACGAGGCTCAAGCTTATAGTTATAATTGCGGGAATGACGCGGTAGGCTACTGGAGAGGACAATAATTTGAATTCAGTCAAGAATTATATATTTAAAACGCCTTGCATTTATAGCTAGGCCTATGTTATTTAAGAGCTGTCGAGAATTTTATCTGAAATGTCAACTATAACAGATGTTTCATTTAAACGAACTTCTGTCAGAGCACGTCAATGTAAGAAGTAGTAAATATAATATAAAATGATATAGGGCCAAGGCCTACATTTGCGACTGATGCTTGCTTCTTTGGTATTCATAGAAACTTATTATTCTAGGCCTACACCTATTTAAAGAATGAAGGGATCGAAAATAGACATGGTTACTCTGGCTCCTATGGTGACAGTGATGCCATTTATATAAATACATTGGAAACATTATACGCTGCCTGTGTTGAATAGCGATCACGATGAATAATACTAATTTGAGTGATGGGCAATTCCTAGGCACAAGTGTGAGTGCATGATCATCTTAATGAAGATGGATTGATAATTATTAAAGAAGCAACCAAGATACTGCATCAACGATAAGATAAGGAAGGGACAACAGATAAGTCCTCACTGGTGTGTGATTAATTATAAAAATGCTGAAGTGAGAGAGGATTGGAAATGTTCAGCTAAGTGAAATCATGCAAAACTAAACAGAGAAGGTTGTTAAATCTTCTGAGTTGTGGATGAGATGCTTGTCTCTCGGTAATGAAGACGCATGAAAGCAATACACACACACACACACACACACACACACACACACACACACACACACACACACACACACACACACACACACACATACATATAATATAAATTACAATAGCCTATTATAATATATTAACGGGCGCTGTGGTGTAGTGGTGGTTTCGGTGCCTTGGATCCGGATGCTTCTTGGTTCGAATCCACCTCAGACCGTCGCGCTGAGACCTTGAGCAAGTTCCTCACTTGCAATTGCTCATGCTCTTCGTCGTGAAACTCCGATGCAGTGTCCGCGCTGTAGTCGGGAGCGCCTCTGAGTAGAAACGATGATTTAGACCCAAGCATTTTAGACATCTCTGAAATTGCAGACTAAGATTCTGCGACCTTGATAGGCTTGTAGTCTTCAATGCATGAAAAGTCGCTTTGTGAGTGGTTTAGTGAAACTTGTGCACAATGGCCGAGTTTGCGATCAATAATTATTTACGTGCTGAATAGATCAACTGCTGCTTACGAATTATTGATCGATTATTGGCAGCTTCTGCTACTCTTATCCTTTAGATCATGTTGAAAGCATAAAACTTCGGTAGTTTAGGATGCATGTAAACTTAATTCAAAGCTATAAATAAATAAATACGTGTTGCGTGTATATATAGCGCATTCAAACATTGTGCCTGGATTATGCCAGTTACGTCTATCCATTGTGCACGCTGCTGTAGTTTCAATTATATGGCCGTATAGACATAAAGAGTATAAAGACGAATATCGCATAGAACGTTATACATCTAAGCTCAAGGGCAAGTTAAGCTTTTCCTTGTGAAAGAAGGACTCATCAGTGACCGGTCAGAGAGTAAGCAACATTCACCGTTTTGCTTACAATGGTCGAAAGTTTGACCTGTGTTTGTTTCATCATCTGCTGGCAAAATTGGCTCTGATCTATAACGTTTAAATCATAGATGTAAAAAACGATGGAAACAGAATAAAAAACGGAAAAACGTCGTTTTTTCAAAATAATAAAAAACGACAAAAAACGATAAAAATCGGAAACGGAAAATAATTTGACTTCGCTACATCAAAAACCGCATTTTAACCTTGAAAACCTTGATCAGTAATCTACTACACGCAGGCTATCTCTTAAATGATTATGTTAAACAATGAAATAATGACTGTAGTTAGCTGAATTCTTGAGAGTTGGCGGAAAACATAAGGAATATCATAAAAAATTAAAATTAAGGAAAATAATAACAGAAAGTAAATGAATAAATAAAGTTAAAGAAAAAAGAAAAAACGCTAAAAAACTATGGAAAAAATAAAAAACAAAAAACCACGTTTTTTGGAGAGAATAAAAAACGAAAAAAACGTTTTTTACAACTATGGTTTAAATTTGCAAATTGTGGTGTTTACTGTTTAGATAACGACCAATTGTTTCTGCGTTATTAATTCCTTAAAGTATATTTATTTTCAACTTTAGCGATGCAAAACATTAGGCTACCTCATAAAATTAAATAATTGAGACACATGCAGACCCAGAGGGACATGCATAGCTAGCGAAGGAAGTCATTCGAGTGTCAAACTGTGAGACAACAGTTCAATAATTAATGAAACTTTGATTACCTTTGAGGATTTCTAGTTTTCTATACGTTAACGTTGTCAAGTTAACACTTTTTTCGGTAACTGTTGTCTATTTATAAGTTGGATGTCGTAAGATGACGACTGATTCATCGGCTTTAGGTTATACAGACCTTACATTATGTCTATTGTTTATTTCGTAAGGAAAGAATTCTCTCCTTTGAAGACCTGTCACCGGATCATTTCTCGCTTTGATTCGTGCGACAAAAGATCAACAATGCAGTTTTTGAAGACATCATTGGTGGTCACTTTGGTCATCTGGTCAGCTCTGTTGACTAGATATTTTCAGGCGTCACCCGATGAGAAAGGAATGCTTAAATCGAGCAACGTCCTTGACCTTGACGAGTCGAATGAAGGTCTAAGAGGCAGGAGGGCAGCATCGAGGTCGGCAGCTGGAGCAGATGAAGAAGACGAAGAAGCGGTCAACATCGATGATCATCATCGATTGGGAAGAAGAAGGAAGAGAGCAGCGACGACGACGACGACGACGACAGCAGCTGAACAAGACGAAATCATCCGCGTCCACAACGACTTCCGACGAAAAGAAGGAGCTTCCGATATGTATCATATGGTGATTAAATGCACATTCATTGTGAAAGACATAGTCAATAAAAAATTGTAAAATAGACACACATTCATTGTACGGGATAATTAATCAATTACATGTATAATTTTTTTATAGACAATGGAAATTAAGTAGACGTTAGAATGGTGTCAAAGAGCCGATCCGTCATTGACTTCTGCCAAATTTACACTAGAGATAATAAAAGTTAAAAATTTCAGTCATAAGGGTTAATGACTTTTATGTGATGCTAATAACAGAAAAGGTAATATGGATAGCCTAAAGATTGAGATTTGTGATGAGGAATTACATAATATGCAGCCAGAAATCCCATCGGGCTTTTGTGAGGTCAGAAATAATCTTCTTGTCCTCTGTTATTTCGCGCTTCACGCGAAAACCTTCATGGCACTCTGTGCGCGTCACAAATGTTCATAACATACCTAACTAATAACGATAATGTCAAAATCCATGATAATTATATATTAAAAACCACTTCATTGAACTCTATAGCTATAGCGAGTTGAACTGTCATAATAATCATAATAATACGCAAAATCCGCTTCGTATATTATTGTTCTGCAGAGGTGGAACCATCAGCTGGCTAGAATCGCAAAGACTTGGGCGACTAGTTGTAACTTCGTCCATGGTCAGCCAAGTGTTGATACATCGTCACTCGGGTTCACATCAATTGGTCAGAACATCTATGCTGATACTTCCCTTCCGCTTAATTTGACGTTGGCCATCGCGAAGTGGTTTAGAGAGAAGCTAGACTACAACTACACAAGCGGTTCTTGTGCAACGGGAAAGAGTTGCAGTCATTACAAACAGGTCAGTCGTTAACTAACTTCGAGTCTTCCTCCGTTGATGTACTGCAGTGTGAAGACAACGAATCCACTTTGCATCTATTGGTCTATCTTATTAAACTGTGCTTTTCTGTTTGCAACTCTTCAGCTCGTTTGGTCGAACGACTGCGAGGTCGGGTGTGGCTACACTCTATGTCCAGTGCTGCAGCCGATCAAATATCTCAAGGCTGTTTACCTGGTCTGCAACTATGGTCCAGAGTAAGTTTAATCTAAGATATTATGTCACTATAATAGTTCACTGTTTATATAGTTGAAAAACTAATATCATCCTCAGTCACAATTATTGACATTCAGTACACATCGTTCAGAAATAGCAAGGATGGGATGCTTTCGTTGCAAGTAGATGCCAATCACTTACCATGGAGTCTTACCCGGTACATGTTGTTTGTTCCCACAGTTAACCGATGGTTATATCTAGGCAGAGTTAATAGCACCTACAATTGCCTTACATACAATGAATAGAAACAGTGACGAGATCCAGTGTGTGAGACAGACAGACAGACAGACAGACAGACAGACAGACAGGCAGACAGACAGACAGACAGGCAGACAGACAATATCGTGCAATAAAGGCGTAATTTATCTCACGAACTAAGCGAGGTTTATATGCAGCACTATACACCGTGAGGCATAAAAAACAAAGCTACTGGAAAAATTGCTATAATTTTAACAATATTCAAACAATGTCAATGAAATTCAGGAAAATTATAGCCAAATAGCAGTCAATGTAAATACATTTACAGTTTTTACTCTAACTGCCCGCCTTTTGCTTCTACGCATGCGCGAAGTCGCTTGCGCCATTCACGCACCGCCAAGTCAATTCGCTGGTCAAGATCGTTCTAAGTTTGCATGATTCGCTTACGAAGATCTTCAATATCACGGACCATTGTTTTGTGCACCATTTCCTGCATGCATCCCCATATTTTATAATCGACGGGATTCAGATCTTGGCTGTTAGGGGCCACGTTGCTGGAAAGAGAAATATTGCAGCCGACCGCCTTTTACGCACACGTCCGCCGTTTAGCAAATCCCTGATGGAGCCAGTCGGTGTTTCTTCTCTGAGGCGCACGTCAATTCAGTTTGTTGAACCGGGGGTAAAAATTAACGGCCAATACTACAGAGATGTTTTACTGATGGAATGCCTTCTACCTGAAATTCGAGAACTCTGAATTTTACATTTTCCAGCAAGGTGGTGCTCTAACGCACGGAGCTCGAGAAACGGTGCATGCACTTCTGACGAATGAAGCTCCTGACTTCATAATTATAACGCTATGGCCCCCTAACAACCCAGATCTGAATCTCATCGATCATAAAATAAGAGGATGCATGCAGGAAATGGTGTACAAAGCAAAGGTCCGTGATGTTGAAGATCTTCGTAAGCGAATCATGCAAGCATGGAGCGATCTTGACCAGCGAATTATTGACTCGGCGGTGCATGAATGGCGCAAGCGACTTCGCGCATGCGTAGAAGCAAAATGCGGGCAGTTAGAGTAAAAACTGTAAATGTATTTACATTGACTGCTATTTGGCTATAATTTTCCTGAATTTCATTGACATTGTTTGAATATTGTTAAAATTATAGCAATTTTTCTAGTAGCTTTGTTTTTTATGCCTCACGGTGTAGTAGGCTAGCATCCATAAAACGGCTGAGCAGTTCATAATAATAATTATTATTATCAGACTTGTAATGCTACAAAATTATGAAACTACTTCAACTCGTTCGTAGTATGTATGTCCTGCAGTGCACCACATGTATTATAGCCAGACCAGTTCCACCGTTGCACTGATAGCTAGTAAGTAGGATCAAAATTTTACTGCTGATGCTCTGAATGTTTTACTTGCACATGCATATATATAATATAAGATATTATATATATATATATATATATATATATATATATATATATAGAAAGGTCCAGGGTGGAAGGAAGCCATACCAGAAGGGAGCCGCCTGCTCAAACTGCCCCAGCGGACAATATTACTGCAACAATGGACTCTGTGACAGTAAGTCGTCTCTTACTTACTCACCTATGTTGCTTAAGATGTTAATGTTTCATCCGCCATTCATCTTATGTTTCGCTATACGCTCGCTTAGCAAGAAAACAAGATACATGTGTGGATCTATTGCATATCCGGTGCTTTAAATATACAGTGCTTTACAGAAAATTAATTGTTCTTTTAGCAGTTAAATTACCGAATAAAGGCTGCCGAAGTTTGTGGTTAAGTTTGTGAAATATTATAATAAAAAATTATTATTGATCATGCGGCCAAACAGACGACTTGCATTGACCGGATAATTATTATTGCCACTATATAACTATTAATAATATTATATACACTGTGTCCGGATGAAAAGTAGTACACAACTAAAAGTGTCATAACCCGGTCAAAACTTTTAGGATTTGTCTGAAATTTTTAACACAGCAACAGTGACCATACAATGTATTTACACGCGATCCTAAAGCCGATTAGAAATATTCGTGAGTTTGTCAAATTTATGAGCGTTTGCATTGGAGCACCGAAAAATTGAACTTTCCAACATGGAAAACCTGAAAAGAAGTGAAATTCAGCTAAATATGGTGTTCAAATTTTCCACCTTGTTCACTGACACACGACCGTGGACTTAGACGCTACTGTTTGATGGTCCTGTCGATGATCACCTGGTTAAACCACTGCCAATCTTCAAACAGACGCGCCCTACGCCCTACGGTTACCGATGTCATAAATAGGCCTACGTGTGAACAAAAAACGCGCTCCTCCAGTACATATACTCCGGATCAAAGTCTGGACTGCTGGACGGACACAGCTGCAAGATATGAAGCCGAGTGTCTCCCTGGATAGCTATTAACCTACTACGTCTACGATCGTGTGTCCGAGAACACGAAACACATTTTTTGGCACCATAATAGCTGAATTTCACTTCCTTTCAGGTTTTCCATGTTGGAAAGTTCAATTTGTCGGTGCTCCAACGCAAACGCTCATAAATTTGACAAACTCGCGAATATTTGCAAACGACTTTGGAATCGCGTGTAAATATGGTCACTGTTGCTGTGTTTAAAATTTCAGAGAAATCCCAAAAGTTTTGACCGGGTTATGACACTTTTAGTTGTGTACTACTTTTCATCCGGACACAGTGTACATAATAGACTACATATAGGCCTAATATAATTACACATAGGCTACTGTTGCAGGTTCATGCTTAGAGTTCAAGCTTACAATCCAAGTTTTCCAGTTTCTCAAAGCATTTAAACTTTTCCTCAGCAACAGTACTCTAGCTGACAACCACGCGATTTTCCAGTTCCGTCCTGCTTACAAAGACAGCACAAAAACCGAAATGCCTGTCCGACAGAAAGCGAACTTCAATGTAAAGGTGCAGACCCCATGCAGACGGGGAGGGGCAACATAGAGTTTTTAAGTAGCCTTTTGATGAGCTATACATTGTATTTTGGTGAACTAATCTAAAGCTTGTAGAACAGGAATCACTGAGTCAAAGGATCAAACAGAATCCACAGCTGTTTAAACATGTCTTATAAGGACTCTAACCTTACAAAATTATTATTTTAGATCATCACATGGATTAATTTGGTAAATAGAGCACGGCATCGTTTTGCGCTCAATGTAGGAAGATCAGCAACGACGAATGAACAGCAGATGGCATGAGGTATGATGGCATGAGGTATGATGGCATGAGGGCATGAGGGCATAAGGGCATGAGGTATGATGGCATGAGGGCATGAGGGCATGAGGGCATGAGGTATGACGGCATGAGGGCATGAGGGCATAAGGGCATGAGGTATGATGGCATGAGGGCATGAGGGCATGAGGGAATGAGGTATGATGGCATGACGGCATGAGGGCATGATGTCATGCACTTTCATCAATAGAATGATATATTATACGATTTTGGATTTAGAATAATGCGGGTTTCTACGACATATTCGGCTTCTAACGACTATTTCGTTTGCATATTATAAATATGAGAATATACTCGATCGGGATGTTGTGTTTCTACTTGCAGAAACATGCACCACTTCAAGCCCTACCTGCAGTGAGTAAAACTTCTTATTCCGTTGCTACACTACGTAATGCCTGCTTAGCACCACCTGATCGTTCAGGGTGCCTTGTCTCAGACTTAGCTTCCCGTCGAGCATTGCGCTCTTCGGCCAATGGGGAACTCCTGGTCCTTCGGACCCGCTCTCCGGTCAGACAGTGTCGAGCCTTCTCGGTTGTTAGCACCTCCACTTGGAATGGGTTTCCGCTTGCGCTGCGCTTACTACTTCGAAATAATTTGTTTAATTTCTACCAGTCGCTCAAGAACTTTCTTTTCAGCCGTGGCTGGACTGGGAGCGCCTCTGAATAGGCTTCTTGAAGGAGTGCTCTTCCTCCTCCTCGTCGTCGTCGTCTTTCTCTTCCTCCTTTTCTTCTTACTCCTCCTCCTTCTCGTCGCCCTCCTTTTCCTCCTCCTCCTCCTTTTTTTTCCTCCTCCTCCTTTTCCTCCTCCTCCTCTTCCTCTGCAAGGTCTGCATGGAGCCAGAGAACGCAGGCTCAGTCTGGCTGTCTATGCTAAATAGAGTCGCTTAGACCTGTCGTCAACGTTCACAACACACACACACACACACACACACACACACATACACACACAATGACTTAATAGACCCAACAACATGCATTCGAAGTGGTGAGTGATATCATGATATTTTTTTGTTGCTTCTCAGAGTGTTCTGCTGCCTGCCAGCACTGTGGAAAGGTGACAAGAACTTGCAGGTGCAACTGCACTGTTGGATGGACGGGTAACGACTGTTCAAGTATGTTCAAGTATGTTCAAGTATGTCCGAGTATGTCCGAGTATGTCGAGTATGTTCGGGTATGTTCGAGCATGTTCGGGTATGTTCGAGTATGTTCAAGTATGTTCAAGTGTGCGAACTCGGCGTCACGTCGTTCATATTATCCTGAGCTTAAAGTTCTGATTTTTCATTTTCATCAATTAATCAATTGCAATAATATTATCTGAATTTCGACAAATTGATGTCCTTATCTGAATAGTTGTGTTCTCATTAAAATATAAAATCCGACGCCTGCGATTTTGCGCAGTGTTACTGTGAAGGAGCATCATCAGTTGACCTTCAAAACGTCAAGGTCATAATCGAGCGGGGTAATTTTGAAGCAATTCCAAGCAATAAACTTATTGAATTATTTTACATTAAAATGAGATTGTTTCAAACTAGGCACATGTGCACAACTTTGCTGCTAGCTGCTATGCTTTTGCTACAGCCGTATAATTATAATTTTAATAATACACACAAAAGTTTAGGGGTTTTAGGCCCATGATTCAGCTAATTATTAAAGGTTGATATAATACAAGCAAATCATCTCGAAACATATCGATTGCATGTAATTAATTACTGGCATATCACAACATTTGTGACGCAAACCATGTATGCCATTTTTTTGCTAACTTTATTTTATGTTACGTACTATAGAGCAGTGTAAGAATTTCGACGCTAAATGTGGAGCAAACCCTGGTTGGCCAGACACATTTTGTGCCACGTATTCGTTCGTCAACGATCTCTGCCCTGTGTTGTGCCGCAAATGTGGTCAGTAACCGTAGAATACTACAAGTTATTCGTGTCATAGGTTTGCGTTTAGACATCTTATTTATCGTTTCCTTTATCGAAGACCACGTCAGGTCTATCGAAAACAGATAATTGCTACCTATCACAAATTCACAATTAGTTCGATGAATTAGACCTAAGTTGATTTCAACACATTTCCTTATACTTATATCCATCCGTTGCTTATTATACATTTGGAATGAAATAGATCAAAGACAGTAATTGTCCGCAACTGTAAGCAGATAATATAATTATATCAGTATGTCATCATGTCTTCTTGTTGGACATAGCCTAATTATGACAAATTCATGGAAACAACCAGAGAAATTTGCGTTTTGTTGAATGATGCTGTCTTATATACATGTATGCTCCAGAATTTGTTCGCTTGTTTAATTCATGTGTCATATGCTGTTTCTAGTAGTTACTTGTTGTTAGACGAAGTTGTAATAAGCACGAAACTCGCAATTCCATGAGTGACACGGACATTAGTTTTTGTACAAATCTTCGTTTGCTTCCAGTCGCAGGAACTCCGCCGACCTGTGTCGCAAATGTCCAAGGCTAACGCGCATTTATTTACGCTTAGGCCTACTCTGCGACGAGGAGTCCATGATAGAAGTGAGTTGCATGAAGCCTACATGTATGTCCATATAAAATATAAACGCTACAACCCATCATATACAGGGTGCGCCAAAAAAAGTAATCCCCTACGAATTTTAGCCCATATCTTGGCCAAACATATGAATTTTAAATGAAACATTACAGTCTTAAAGGCAATTCATATTTACGTACAATGTTTCAAATTTCAACAAAATATTCAAAACAGAACAAAAGTTACATCACTTTCAGTGAGGACACCCACCGTTTTTTGACGATTCAAAAACGCGTCGTAACAAACAGTTACAAAAAACCAATTTAATTATTCTGGCCAATATCTTGGCCGGAAGTAAGAATTTCGAAATGAAATTTTGCAGGCTTGAAGACAATTCATATCTACAGATGATGGCTAGATATCAGCAAAATATGTCAAACAGAATAAAAGTTATGCCACTTTTAGGGAGGCCACCCACCGTTTTTGACGATTCAAAGACGTAACGCAGCAAAAAGTAGCAAAAACACGATTTTTATTAAGTCTCATCTCAAATAATTGTTATCAGATAGCGTTGATATTGCCAGATGATCATTATTATTACTATTTAAAAAAGAAACAGGGTACCAGCGTAGCTGCGCGTCGGTGAGAAGTCACTTAGCAAGGTGACGCTCAAATTGGTAAATAAGGAATCTGTCAGATTGATCAACAGGTCCTTCAAGACTTTTCAAAGAGACTCAAAAGAAGTGATGGCACTGGTGGTGGGCACATTGAACACAAGTTGTGAAACACTACCAAGTTAATTTGACTACAGTTATTTGAGATGAGACTTAATCAAATCGTGTTTTTGTTACTTTTTGTTGCGTTTCGTTTTTGAATCGTCAAAAACGGTGGGTGGCCTTACTAAAAGTGGTATAACTTTTGTTGTGCTTGAAATATTTTAATGAAATCTGGCCATCATGTGTAAATATGAATTGTTTTTAAGCATGTAAACTTTCAGTTCGAAATATTTATTTCTGGCCATGATATTGGCAAAAAACCTACTTTTCTTAGTGTTTCATTTTTGAATCGTCAAAAAACGGTGGGTGGCCTCTCTAAAATTGGCATAACTTTTGTTCTGTTTGAAATATTTTGTTGAAATTGAAACCATTGTACGTAAATATGAATTGCCTTTAAGGCTGTAAAGTTTCATTTGAAATTCATGTGTTTAGCCAAGATATGGGCTAGAAACCGTAGGGGATTACTTTTTTTGGCGCACCCTGTATAACATTAAGACTATATAGGCTACTCATTATAGATATCATAGTGGTCACAAGAGCATTCGAATTGAGTCTAAACGATATTTACTAGCCTACAGTAGTACATCTATCCGAGGGTTTATCGTTCTTTCCATCAAACAACCTTCCTAAGACTAGACCGGACTGAAAACAACTTGACGTCATTGCACATTTTGCTTCTGTTAAAGATCTCCTTATCTGTGTATCTTGATCACAATCAACTGGATGAAAATACACTAAACTGGTCAATTATCCTAAAGCTTCAGACAAGCAAGCTATAGCATGCAGATCAAAGCGTCAAACATTAAGGGATCTATCAGATTCTGTCTGAGACATGCGATCTCTTAAAACAACACAAACAGCTTGTGAAAGCAGCGTATACTATATCGCTGTCTTGGTCCATGGGGGGGGGATATACATGTATATTGTATGATCTGCTCCTCTCATCAAAGCCGCCTTTTTAGGCTGAACCGTAAAATCCTTCCGGCAGATGGCTGTAGGGCCTATAGGCATTATGATGATTATACAATTTTGGATTTTGGATCGTGTAACCTATGTTCTTGAAATATTTCACAATCTTATACAATACAATACAATACAATACAATACAATACAATACAATACAATACAATTCACTTTATTGCAACCAGAAAACAAGAAAACAAGAAAAGTACAAAACATGCATGCATTGGCTACAAAGGGGGGGCCCAAAAGGGGTGGACATCTCGCTGGGAAGGGTCGCCCAAGCAAAAAAATTCCCAAGAAAAATTAATCAAGATAGCTGAAATGAAAGAGACTAAATCAAATTAGGTGATGACAGATTGCAGAAAAGTTTATATTGTCAAGAGCATGTAGAGAAACAAACTTAACTAAGTACTTAACTAAAATCTTAACTACACATGGTTATGTGCACTTCAAGTAGCTTTAGTGGAGGAAAGTAGAAGAAGACGAAGTTTCTTCTTAAATACCGATGGCTTATAATAGGCCTATATATATATATATATATATGTATAAACATTGTATATATATATATGTGTATATATAGACTATAGTTTGTAGGGGCGGTGTGATATAGTGGTGGCGTCGTTGACTTGGAGCCGGAAGGTTCGAGGTTCGAATCCACCTCGCCGCGTAAGGACCTTGAGCAAGTCCTTCACTCACAATTATTGCTCAGCGCTTTGGCGTGAAACTCCGATGCAGTGTCCGCTCTGCATTAGGGAGCGCCTCTGAGTAGCGAGAGCTTGAAGGGGCGCTATAACAAGTGCACATACAAACATATAGATGAAAATATTTAATATATATGTAAAAATAATAATTATGTCTGTAAGCTTATACACCAATATATGGACATCAATTGGTCAAATAAAGAATATTACTATCTTAAATATACTCTATGTATAGACTATGTATCAGAGATATTAGAAAATTAATTACTTCAAAAAGAAATGAATCTGTTGTACATTTCATTGTAGTCGTGTACAGATTGACTACTGCGGATTTGGATACGAATCAGACATTTCAAATTGAAAACTTCAAAGCACACTTATCTTGCGTAAAGCTATAAATAAGAAACGAAGAAACGTTTTTAATAAATATTATCCGCCAGTGCATCCTCTTCTTATTCTTTGTGACTGTGTTTTATATATAGAATTCTGGACACAGCGATTCGTTTTAACCAACATTATTCCAAGCATGCTGCAGGTTGTCGGAGCTTCACGCCGTTGAAGCACAAGAGCAAGTGAAGGACTTGCTCAAGGTCCCTACGCGGCGTCTTGAGATGGATTCGAGCCTAGAACCTCCGGCTCCAAGGCACCGAACCCACCAAGTACTTCACCACCGCGCCCCACAAATCCTATGTTATTATTCTTTAAACACTCTTTGATGCATCATCAGCATTCTTTGATATGGTAGGCCATTATTCTATTGCATCGCCTTAAAATTGTTGTTGGTCTTGGTGGGCTTCCTTTTCTTTGGTTTCTCTACTATCTTGCTGATCGTATTCAAATGGACCTGTGGTTACTCTAGGTTACCCTCGCATCTCATGGATGCCTTATAAATATAGAGATATTCAAAAATCCGTGCTGGGTCCACGTGTCTATAGCATGCTATTGTTTACAGAGCTCTTATTTCTCTTCTCTTTGCCAAATACTCGACCTCTGGTCATCTCTCTTCTGATGATGTTCAGACTTTGTTCATGGCTCCCATTCACAACAACAGTTACTCTCTTCTTGCCAGTCTATTGAATGTCTTTCTGTTCTGTTGATCTCAGCTGTTGGATGTCCTCAAATCGTCTTTCACTCAACTCTTTCAATATTCATTTGGTCTGGCTCTGAGGTATAGACATCAGCTAATTAAACTATCATTATGATACACCGTGGGGCGCGGTGGTGTAGTGGTGGCGTCGTTGCCTTGAAGCCGGAAGGTTCGAGGTTCGAATCCACCTCGCCGCGTAAGGACCTTGGGCAAGTCCTTCACTCACAATTGCTCAGCGCTTCGGCGTGAAACTCCGATGCAGTGTCCGCTCTGCATCGGGAGCGCCTCTGAGTAGTAAGAGCTTGAAGGGGCGCTATAACAAGTGCACATACAAACAAACAAACAAACTTGACCTATTAGCAAATTGACAGTTAGGGCCTATGTGTTCTTGCCAGCCTCTCTTAGGTAAACTGGATTGACTTGGTAGATAGGCCTATGCAATGCGCTCTTTACCAAAAAGGTAAGCAACTAAGCATGGAATGTGAGCTGTACTCCCTTCATTTTGTCGACGTAGCCTAGGCCTAGATACGCTAGAATTCGTGGTTTATGACGAATGGCCTACTTGACATGGATTTGCATAATGCTGCTTTTCGGTCTTGAGCTGACATATTGGCTCATCATTGGTTCTAGGTATGATGTAGCCTACTAACATGATTACATCAACATCATAAATTAGAACTATTCTTGATAACCGAACTTTTCTGTGCTTATGTGTTTTTTTAATTCTTAAACTGTACGCGATATATGAGTGTTTTGTGGCACTAAGAATACACTGCATTGTTTCGTTCTCAACTTAAGACTTTTCTGTTCAAACGGCTTGTCCCAATCTTCTGCCCCTCTAGGCCTACAGATCTTTATAATTATAATCAAATGACTTTATTTTCGTAAGTCATCCGTTGGTAGTTGGGCATTGAATCATTATAATCAGTCATCGTATAGGTCTAACAGTATTTCTGTCACAAAAACCGGCGCTATAGTATTTGAAATACAAATAGGCCTAATACAATAACTGAACGCATCCATGTGTTCGAAACTATGGGAACGATGACTAATATAAATCGTATCCTACACAGAAGTTCTTGCCATGACCGATGCTTCTCATTTGTAACTGAAAAACTTTATATTTGCGACACAAGTGAACCAAAGATAAAAAGCAAGATATTTAGACTTAGCCCACAATTCATGAAACGATTTTTTCATGTTACAAAAGAGATAAGTATTTAACTCTGCTTTGCAGCATTAAAAAAACCAGATTATCTTTGTATTGCCTTTATTTAAATTATACTGTTGCAAGAAGTGTTCAGGCTTTATTGCACAAACATCTGCATCAGTCTATAAGCAAATCAGCCCAATGGAAGAAGACACGCGTGAAAAGCAGTGCGCTATTCAATTGGCAGCATCATCTTGCAAAGGAAATGCAACACCTGACCGCAATCTCTTCTCAATACAGTAGTATTTCCAGCAACTATCGCAATGCATTGTTCATATGCAGCGTCAGCAGGGGGCATCAGGAGCATAACGCTGCCTTTCTTTTCTTCCGCTTCTCTTCCATCCGCCCATCTCCAATCCGTGTATGAGACGTTTGTATTGCGAAGACCGATCCAGTGTTCAGCGCAACTATCTGGACATGTGTCGCTAAAATTTAATGAACAATTGTTATAATTATGTATAGGCTACATTCATGCATGTCATGCATGTACAGAGTGGACCGTATTGTGGCAAGACGCTGCAAGAGATATGAAGTCTTTGTTTTTGTTTATACGGTCCTTGTCAGATGGCTTTTAAGACTTAATATATTCAGACCTTGTGTCAATCTCTTTTGATGCATTAGCCATGCAGATTTCTCATACGCCAGATGAATGGCATATTGGTGACTCGCTGGTAGGTTTTTTCATATTAAACTACCATGCTGTGGGCCAACTCGGTCATTTAGAGCAAACTATAGATCATTAAATTTTAAGGAAACCTTCATCATGTGGTGCAAACTAAATCATTTTGGGATGCATGTACGGCTTTTATGCAGTTTTAAAATTGAAGGGCATACATGGGCGGAGTTTAGGCTATCAGGGGTTATGAGGGCCAAGAAGGACCAGGTTCATCTTTTTATCATGAAAAATTGAAAGTGGTATAATTTCCCGGGGTTAGCCCCTCCCCACACAAAGCCCAGACTCGAAAATTGATTTGGACAACACAGGTCATCAATTTTTATTCCGAAAATACTAGCCTATGGTTTTTATGAGATGACCCGATGACTAAAAGAAGGTCATCAAATTTTGTGGACGAGAGAATTTTTCCAGCGCCGCTCGATCTGGGCTAAGTCTCCGCCCCAACCCAAGCCCAAGTTTTTTAGCCCGCCCCCCAGAACGGAAAACAGACTCCGCCCGTGAGGGCATATATTTTGCTCATACTCCAAATCTCTTTCAGCGATAGTTTGATATGTATTTGATCCCCGTTAACATTAGAATTCTATGCAACGAGAGAACAATCGCAATCGCGCAAAGCAAGTGTGAGCAATAAGGTTACCATAGAGATTTTGCACTTGATGCTGATCGAAATAATAATCATTACCGACAATCCTGAGATTTTCATGACGGAAAGGCGTGGAAGGAAGTACTGAATGCGTTGTTAACCCATAGGGAATTTAGTAAGTAAGTATACACTTTATTAACCAATTGCGTATCCCTCAGTAAACTAGCCAATGTTGCTACACGTATTACATATAGTATACAGCCCTCGAGGCCACACGCAACGAGAATACGAAGGCCTTCAATACATTGACTGTTTTGCCTCGCAGCAGTTTCGGAATGTGTGTTGTTCATATTATCGTTTCTCTGCCTAGGCAATGAGTGAATCTTGAAGTAACCGCGAATCTAAATTCTACGAAGCAGAGCGACGGTGAGTCGGTGATAAATGAACGTATATTTCTCACATTCAATTAATGTGCATTGAATGATTACGATGCAACGTGTTGTTACCTTTTTTGGGGTAGCAAGGTGGCGATGACTAAATCGAGTTCGCGAATGGAATCGAAAAATGCGAGAGTGGACGACTTCGCTTTGCAATCTTCGACAGCTTGGTCGTAAGTAAGAGCGGATTCACTGAGGAAGTAACACATCGTGAACGGTTCAACTGACTTCCAGTGCATCGGACATATATGCCCTGCAGATATATCGAAAACAAAAGAACTAAATTTTATTGTCAGCAGCAGAAGTCTAGGCCTACTACTACTACTGTTTTCCACCTTTAATCAAGATCATGTTTTAGCGCCTCAACCTTCCATTCGGCAGATGGCGCTGGTAAAATGAGCAGGACGTGGCGTCACGTGGGGCGCTTTGAATAGCCTTGCGTTGACAATAATTATTATTAGGCCTAACGACAGAATGATGGAGCAATCGACGGCAACGCTATAATTACAAAGAAACAAACAATTGAATAAAAGTAGACAATTAAATTGAATAAAAGTAGACAATTGAATAAAAGTAGATAATTGAATAAAAGAAGACAATTGAATAAAATTGGACAATTGAATAAAAGTAGACAATTGAATCAAAGTAGACAATTGAATAAAAGTAGACAATTGAATAAAAGTAGACAATTGAATCAAAGTAGCCAATTAAATAAAAGTAGACAATTGAATAAAAGTAGACAATTGAATCAAAGTAGACAATTGAATCAAAGTAGACAATTGAATCAAAGTAGACAATTGAATAAAAGTAGACAATTGAATAAAAGTAGACAATTGAATAAAAGTAGACAATTGAATCAAAGTGGACAATGAATAAAAGTAGACAATTGAATCAAAGTAGACAATTGATTAAAAGTAGACAATTGAATAAAAGTAGACAATTGAATAAAAGTAGACAATTGAATAAAAGTGGACAATTGAAAAAAAGTAGACAATTGAATAAAAGTAGACAATTGAATAAAAGTAGACAATTGAATCAAAGAAGACAATTAAATAAAAGTAGACAATTGAATAAAAGTAGACAATTGAATAAAAGTAGACAATTGAATCAAAGTAGACAATTGAATAAAAGTAGACAATTGAATCAAAGTAGACAATTGAATAAAAGTCGACAATTGAATAAAAGTAGACAATTGAATCAAAGTGGACAATTGAATAAAAGTAGACAATTGAATCAAAGTGGACAATTGATTAAAAGTAGACAATTGAATAAAAGTAGACAATTGAATAAAAGTAGACAATTGAATAAAAGTGGACAATTGAAAAAAAGTAGACATTTGAATAAAAGTAGACAATTGAATAAAAGTAGACAATTGAATCAAAGTAGACAATTAAATAAAAGTAGACAATTGAATAAAAGTAGACAATTGAATAAAAGTAGACAATTGAATCAAAGTAGACAATTGAATAAAAGTAGACAATTGAATAAAAGTCGACAATTGAATAAAAGTAGACAATTGAATCAAAGTGGACAATTGAATAAAAGTAGACAATTGAATCAAAGTGGACAATTGAATAAAAGAAGACAATTGAATCAAAGTAGACAATTGATTAAAAGTAGACAATTGAATAAAAGTAGACAATTGAATAAAAGTAGACAATTGAATAAAAGTGGACAATTGAATAAAAGTAGACAATTGAATAAAAGTAGACAATTGAATAAAATTCGAGGAAATTAGTCACCTTTAGAGTCGACTGTTGCTCTGAAGAGCTGGTCTGTCATGAGAAACAGAACAGTAACTGCCGTCTGCCGCAGGAACATGTCGTCGTTGATCCTGGAATCGTTAAAAACATTTTCCCGATTCATGCATGCAGTAATCTAGCATAGCATGCAGCGCTGGCTGATGAAAAATAGTTCAACTTTACTTGATGATATGCACTCTTCCACTTTTATCCTGCTTTATCTAAATAGTCATCTTACAAAGGTGAGATATATTATGATCATAGAAATTATAGGAAGCAGTTGAAGTTTGAAAGTGCTGCTCAACAAAATCATAGAAAGTTGCATCCAACTATCCATCGATGTATATGAAAAGAATTTAAGATAAAACTGGAAAATGTCATGGTAGTTGGAAACACAACGTCACTATAATAATGGGGCGTTATCGACACAACAGTTGAGCAAAATGGTCTCAAGCGTTTGCAGAGAGGCCAAGAAATTGACTGAGAAGCTCATGTTGCAGGTTCATGGTCCGAGGCATCTTGTTCCATGGGGATGGGCCATCACTCTCCACAGCAAGAC